>PVIY010019047.1:0-46470 GCA_004026745.1 Myrmecophaga tridactyla
CCCTCCCCACCCCCAAAAGCCAAACTCCGTGAGGCCAACTATCCTTTACAACTAGATTTAATGAGGATATTATATCTAGGTTTTCCCTGGGGACCCTGAGTGCCCCTGTACTGCAGTGTCGCATAGTATCCAGGGGTCAGGAGAGCTAGCTGGAGGTGCAGGCAGATGCCAGCTTAGAGACGGGTAAAGCTTGTGTCATAGTGAGCTCAGGCTGGACCCATCTCGGCTTCCTACTCGTGGGCGCTGCCCATCCTCAAGCCAGGGTAAGCCCGAGGCCCGAGCGGCAGAGGCACTGCGGTAAAAATTATTAGGGATGACAGTAATGATAACCCAGCGCCATTTATTAGCAGGCCCCATACATTCATTGTACCACATCATTTATTCATTCATTCATTCACCCAGAAGTGGCTGAGGAGCTCTTATGCTCTAGAGCGAATAAAACTTACAGCACTTACTTTCTGTTTGGGGAGACATAATAAACAAGTAAATGGATAAATAGGTAACAGAACGTCAGGTTGAAATAAGCATGTTGAAGAAGAATGAAGCAGGGTTAGAGGACTGTGTGATGGGGAAGGCCTCTTTGATGAAGTCTTTACAGGCAAGAAGGAAGTGATGGACCCAGCCATGCAGATCTCTGAGGGAAGAGTGTTCCAGGCAGAGGACACAGCCAGTGCAAAGGCCCTGAGGCAGACAAGCAATGGAATAGCAGGAGAGGAGCTCAAGCAGGTTAGGGAGGCAGAATGCAGAGGGCTTTGTTGGCTGCAGGGAGGACTCTGGCTTTTCCTCCGCGGAAGGTGGGAGCCATGGAAGGGTGCTGAGCAGAGAAGGCACGTGAACTGACTCAGGTTTTAAAAGGATCCTTGTGGCTGCCAGGGAAGCACCGACTGTGGGGGCAAGGATGGAGGTGGGGAGACCAGTGAGAAGGCCACTATCATAATGCAAGTGAGAGATGCTACGGGTTGGGCCAGGGTGGGTGAGATGTGACGGGATCCAGGAAAGTTGTGACTCATTATGCATTCAGGCAACCCTGGGAGGCTGGGAGAATTACATCCACTTTTCAGAAGAGGAAATCAAGGCTCAGACAGGCTAAGTTGTTTGCCTGAAGTCACACAGTGGATAAGTGTCAGAGCTGGGATTCTGACACAGGCCATCTGGCTCCAAAGCCTGTGCTTTCTCAAGGATGGGCAAGAGGGTTGGGAGGGTCCATTGGCGTGAGGTCTGGGGTTTGAGAGGGGCAGGGGAGCACCCCCACCCCCTTCAGAACCCCCCTGATTCAGCTAGAAAGCAAAGCTGGGAAGGGGACCACAGGGATGCATGTATGAAAGGCAGGGAGAGATGGGTAGGGCCCCTGAGTGCCTAGGGAAATGTGAGAACCTCAAAGGGGGCAGTAGAGACACATTTCTAGTTTTCTTGGTGTAAGTATGGCATTAGCACAATGCTCAGCATGTAGCAAATGTCCTGGCAGGGAGGCAAGGGAGAGCAGGCTGCAGTCAGATGTCCCATGTTCCAATCCCAACTCTGTGACCCTCAGCAAATCACTTGCCCTCTCTGTGCATCCCAACTCTGTGACCCTCAGCAAATCACTTGCCCTCTCTGTGCCTCAGGTGCCTTGCCTGCTAAGTGAGTTATATGGGCTAAATGGATGGAGAATGCTAGTCCAGAGGCTAACAGGGGCTTGATAAACTCAGTTGATAATGCACACGGCAGCTGGGTAATAGACTCACCAGAAGGGGATGGGGCCAGAGACTTGCCCTCTCTGCCCCCCACACCCACCTCCCCATACTGTCCCTCGCTGCTGCACCACCCTCCTACCCCCAAGCCCGACCTCACAGGCCTTGGCTCCACACCCACTTTCCATCTTCTGCATTGGACCGAGGGCCTCTTTCCTGTCACTAATTCAGGAGTGACAACCGTGACAGAGTCCCCACCTGGGATTGCAGCTTCAGGGAAAGAACAAGATTACCATCCTGTCCCCGCAAACATTAAATGCCAGTCCCCAGAGGTTGGATTCTTAGAATCCACCTGTACTAGAGAGAGCTTCTGGTACAAACCTTTCTCTCCCCACTCCCAAATTTGAGGATGGAGAAACTGAGGCACAGGAAGGCAGGGGCAGCTTCCATTTTCCAAGCCGTCCAGCATCAAGTCAGGGGTCTGTTGTGTAGCATTGCTCATTCCTCTGCCCCGGGGGAGCTGCAACAGAGCTCCCTCTAGGGAGGAGATGTCTTTGGGAAAACACCTGACTGAGAAAATGTGATGGCCAGTGAATCAGGAGCCCAGGCAACAGGGAAAGATGGCTGAACTGAGAATGTCAGAAGGCGGCTGGGGGCAAGGAGAGATAGGGAAGGGCTCAGGACTTGCATTTACATCATGCTTACTCTGTGCCAGGCCCTGTCCTAAATATATTTAGATTTTTTTTTTTTTTGCATGGGCAGACACTGGGAACCAAACCTGGGTCTCTGACATGGCAGGTGAGAACTCTGCCTACTGAGCCACCGTGGCCCACCCTAAACATTTCACATGTATTAACCCATGATCTCTCCCTATGGCCCTTGCCACAAGTACCACTGTTATCCCCATTTTACAGTTGAGAAAACTGAGGCTCAGAGAGGTTAAGTGACTTGCCCCAGATCACACAGCTAGCAAGTGGTAGAGTTGAGAATTGAACCCAGACTGTCTGGCTCCAGAGCCCATGAAGAAAAAGAGGGGTTCAGGGCAGTGGGGTAAAGCCGGGAGGGGGTGGGGAGCATCTAGGAAAATATTCCCCGGTGGGGAAGAGGTGGATTTTTAAGGACAGAACATCTAACTAGAAGATGTGTGTGTTTGTGCAATGAAAGCTCTGTCCATCACCTGTTACCTGTTAGCATCTCGGTGGAAGCTGCTGTCCCAGGTGGGTCTTCAGGATTTATGTCTCACGGCCTGACCCGAATTGACATTACGGAGGCACACCCAGCCCACTCGGGCTGGCTAATGTGACTTTAGCCCTGAAGCAGAAGCAGGAATTCAGAGCCAGGGGTCAGGGGCAGGGGTGGGATGTCGCCTGGACACCAGGAAATCTTGGAGGGTATTTGGGTGCTTAGAGCCAGGATTGGGGGGTGGGAAGAGAGTAGGGGAGTACTGAGGTAATTATAGCCTCACAAGATGAAGAGAAGAGCTATTCAAATTGCAATCTGCAGACCTGGGCCTGTCCTTGAAACATTTTTCACTGGAAATCAACAGATCAGTAGCGAAAGTGAGAATAACTGTTTAGAAACTGTTACAGCAATCTGACATCCACGCATGTGATCAGTGGTTTGTATTTTGCATGCCTCTGTCTTAATTTCATTTTTTAATCATTTATTGTATTTTTCTATTTTTCAAATGTATCACTTTCTGGCAGATTAAAAATAAAAAGAAAATACTGGCTTCAAAGGCAGGGACCAGGGACAAGAAGCTGGCGCCTGGCCCAACGCGTGATTCGACATCAAATAAAGCTACAAAATTAAAGATGAGTGCTTGATATGACATGAAACTTCTACGTGTACTGAAACTGAAGTCATTTTGTTTAGACCAGGGTTTCTCAACTTTGGCACTGTCAACGTTTTGGGTCAGATAATTCTGCATTGTAGGGGTCCTTCCTATGCCCTGTAGAAGGTTTAGCAGCATCCTTGATGCCACCAGCATTCCCTGTGCCCAGTTGTGACAATGAAAAATATCCCCAGATGTTGTCAAATTTGGGAAGCATAATTGCCTCCTGTTGAAAACTGCTGGTTGCTGGTTTATATAGTCTAATTCTTTATGTGTATCTATAGGGATGTGTCTATGTGTGTACACGTGTCTTTGGGTATGCATGCATACATGTGTGTAAGGCTTTATTCCTGGCCCACCTTCCTCACTCACATGGTGTCTCAGTTTGCCAGAGCTGCTATAACAAATATCGCAGACTGGTCAGCTTAGACAGTAGGAATTTATAGGCTCACAGTTTCAGAGGCTAGAAGCCCAGAATCAAGATGTCAATTGGAACACGCTTTCTCCAAAGTTAGGTAGCATCCTGGTGGTGTCTCGCGGGCAATGCGTAGCTGTCTCTGCCTCTGTCACATGGCCGTCTGTCTCCTGCTGTCTGTCCTCAATCCTACTACCCTGTCCTAATCTATGCTTTAAGGACTGCAATCACACTGAATAAGCCTACCTTCATTCAGGCTGATGTCACCTTAACTAACAGCATCTCCAAAGACCCTATTAAGAAATGGTTTCACATCCACGGGACCAGGGACTAGGTCTTGAATGTGTCTTTGCTGGGGCCATGGACACAAGGGCAGCCTGCCCAGCCCCTGTGGGCATCCGAGTTTGCAACCCCTGGTGCCATCCTTTACTCTTAAGGGGTGGCCGCTCAGATCCCCCCTCCATAAAGTCGACCCCACAGAGGAGGCAAGGCCGTCGCCAAGGAAACAGCCGAAGCAGGTCGCCATGGAAACGACAGAGTTGCGTCCATGCAGGGGTGAAGCTGTCTTCAACGCCACCCGCCCCCTCTCTCTCTCATCCCCACCCCTGCCTCAACTCCCAAGGTGCCCGGGCCGGTGAAAGATCTTGGCACCCGAAAAGGAGCTCAGAGACCCACAGCCTCAGGAGAAGGGACTCTGTGTTATGGCCTCCAGACGAATGACAGGTTGCAATGACAAGAAGTGGTCACTGAGAACCATAAATCAAGAGGCAGTTGGGAGACAGACGGCCACCTGGCGGGGGAGCTGGGGGAGCAGAAGCTCCCCGTGGGGAAACACCAGGGAGCGCACAGCCTTTTCAGACGACAAAAGTCTGCACCCCAAATCCTGGGAGTATCCTGATTCAAAATAACGTGGGAGGAAGCTCGATAACAATACAGATCCAGGGCAAAAATAAAATAAAATAAAAATCTCCAAAGGATGGACAATGCTGTGGGATGGCGAGGATGTGGAACAACTAAAATCCTTACGTTTTGCTGGTGGGTTGCTGAAATGGCACAACTACTTTGAAAAGCAGTCTGGAAGCGTCTACTAAAAATGTAATAAACCTCCATAAAGCTGTTAAAACAGAGGCATCCCCTATGGACAAGAGATTCCACTCTGAGGTACAGCCCCAACATGTATGAGAATGCTCATAGCAGCCTATTTCATAGGAGACCCAAACCAGAACAACATAAAGGCTCAAAAGAAGAAATGAATAGACTGTGGTACATTTGTGCGATGAAATACTACATAGCCCTGAAAAATAACCACTCCTGCAACACGCAACATTAGCGGTGAATCCTGGAAATATAGCCCTGAGCAGAAAACGCTGGACAGATAAGAGTCCCCACTGTATGATTCCACGTACGTGACGTTCGAGAACTGTTTGCAGTGATGTGTACATGGTTGTAACACCAGAAAGTAAAACACAGGAAGGATTATGAAAAAAAAGTCAGGGCAGCAGGTACCTGGGATCTTCTAAGGAACTGGCAAGGCTCTATTTCTTCACCACAGTGGTAACTTTTAATTCTTCTTTATGCTACCTCTGGGTATATGTTCTCGTTTGCTAGCTGCCGGAATGCAATATACTAGAAACGGAATGGCTTTTAAAAAGGGGAATTTAATGAGTTGCTAGTTTACAGTTCTAAGGCTGAGAAAATGTTCCAATTAAAACAAATCTATAAAAATGTCCAATCAAAGGCATCCAAGGAAAGACACCTTGGTTCAAGAAGGCCGATGAAGTTCAGGGTTTCTCTCTCAAGTGAGAAGGCACATGGTGAACACAGTCAGGGCTTCTCTCTCATCTGGAAGGACACATGGCGAACACGGCGTCATCTGCTAGCTTTCTCTCCTGGCTTCCGGTTTCATGAAGCTCCCCGGGAGGCATTTTCCTTCTTCATCTCCAAATGTCACTGGTTGGTGGACTCTGCTTCTCATGGCTATGTCGTTCTGCTCTGCTCTCTCTGAATCTTTCATTCTCCAAAATGTTTCCTCTTTTATAGGACTCCAGAAATTTATCAAGATCCACCCAAATGGGTGGAGATATGTCGTTACCTAATCCAGCTTAACAACCACTCTTGATTAAATCACATCTCCAGGGGGATGATCTGATTACAGTTTCAAACATACAGTATTGAATAAGGATTATTCTGCCTTTATGAAATGGGATTTTGATTAAAACATGGCTTTTTTAGGGGACATACATCCTTTCAAACCAGCACAATATACGTCACAATTTTAAATTAAAGAGACAAAAAGTGCTCTCTCCCAGCAATGCTGATTCCTCGGGTGTGGGTGGGGCTTGGGGTGAGCATTTTAAACCTGCACGTGCCATGCCCCCCCCACCCGAGGAGGTTCTGATCCATGAGGTCCTGGAGCCACACGGGGCAGGGGGAGGGGAGTGGAAACCGTCTGCAGAGCTCATGCTGGGGTGGGGTCCCTGAAGGAGACTAGGGAGCTCAGAGAGCCAGCCCCAAGTAGGCAGGTCCCACCTCTCAAACCAGGCCCGGCCGTCACTGGTTCCGAGCGCGGTGTCACACGTGAGGCCAAGCGAGCCCCTGGCACGGAGGCCAACCCACGGGAGGGCCCCAGTAGACATCAGTCTCCTGAAAAATGACCCCATGGGCTCCTGGCATTCAAAGGAGTGGTGCTTGGGCATAAGGAAAAAATTTCTAATGGTACAACTCCAGGTGCCGGGGGATACTGGAAGGGGGAGTGGCACATCACAGAGGGGCTGACAGTCTCATGTGCCCACACTGGAGGCCAGGCCAAATTGACAGTCCTTTAAGGAAAACAAAAAGTATGGGGAGGAAGCAATTAAGGGGCTGTCACCAGGGAAGGCAGCTGGCATCTGCTCAGGCATCTGCCGAGTCTCGTTCTAATCTCCCAAGGGCCTGAGAAAAGGGAATCTTCAGGGCCCATTGTCTGTGTGAGGAGCCACGGAAGACAGCATATGCTGTACCAGTGCAGCCTGCATGGCCCGGGGCGGGCAAGCCTCACAGCCACCCTGTCACCCCCGGAGGGAGCAGGCAGTGCCACTGCCCCAGCAGCCACTGCAAAGTATCAGGCACCGTGGCATGTGCTGGAACGGAGGTGAGCTCACAGATAAGTGCGTCATAAAACGTGTGAGTGCCATGGAGGATGGCTCCAGGTGGTTGCTCTGAGGATGTATAACAAGAAAGCACCTGTTTGCATTGAGGTCCGGAGGATTGGTGGGAGTTAACCAGACAAGGGTCATCCAAGGCAGAGAGGACAGCCTGAGCAAAGGCCCCGGGGTGAGAGTAAGAGTTAGTCCCCACTGAGCACTCCCAGGCACTGGGCCCTGCTCCAGAAGCTTTACCGCATTGACTCACTTGATCCTCATGACAACACTCTAGTAGGGGTACTATTCTCCCTGTTTTACAGATGGGGAATTGGGACAGAGAGGTTGAGTAACCTGCACATTGTCACACAGCTCATAAGTTGCAGATGCTGAATCTGAACACCGGCCATCCTGCACCAGAACCCACACACTCCCTCGCTGTTTCAGACTGTCTCGCCTTCAGCTTGTTTTATTCCAGAAATGGAAAGGAGGCCAGTGTGGCTTGGGCCCAGCAAGCAAGGAGAGGGAGAGCAGTCAGAGAAGAGGGCACAGGGGACAGCCTGGTCACACAGGGCCTCATGAGCCACGGGAGAACCTTGAACTTGATCCTGACAGCACTGGGGAGCCACTGAAGGTGGGGAGAGTGTGACAATATCAGACACGTGTTTCAAAGGTCCTCTCCAGTCGGGTAGAACCTAGTGATCTAGCAATGCTAGACTGGTGGAATTCAATCAATAAACATTCCCTTGCTCATTCAACACTTACCGAGCATCTCACGGACACCGATTCCAAGCCAAAAGTGTTTCTCCAGACAGTACAGGCCATTTTGACCCTAGATGGCAAGGACATTTCAAATACAAACATTTTTTAGGAATTTTGCCAACATTGATGAGTGTGAGGAAACATTTTTTGTCATGAGCTCCAATAACTCTATTTAAATCTTTGATTAAACTTCCAAAAAGCACAGTTAAAGCACTCCCAGTTTCTCCCATTTTCATTTTTCTTCTATTGAAGTCAATTTCACTGAGATCAAATCTCTCCTAATTAAAATGTGTAATGAAGATTTGATTCATCAATCAATTTCTTTGTCCAGATCAAATACTACCGATTATAGGCAACTTCTGCTACTGTGGATTTCCCTTCCTGTCCATCATTTCTGACAACTCCAATTATCTAAGGTCAAATTTTGCAGATCTGAATGTTGGCATGGAGACTTGCCTCTTCTGTCAACTTTTAGATCAATATCTATTTTTACCGTGTGCCATTTTAGCCGATGTCGGTTTTATTTTGAGTTGATTGTTTCTCCTACTGGTGTTTCTGACACTTTAGATAAGGAACAAGTGGTCTTTGTGTCTTTCTTGGGAAATCCATGTGAAATTGAAACATTCGTGAGCCAGAGAAAGAAAAGGAGACTGAAGACAGAGAAAAATGGACCTAGAGAGATGCAGACAAACAGACAAGTACAAATTGAGGCAGAGAGAGAGACAGTCTACCCTCTGGCCTGAAGTCCGAAGCTGGAGAGACCCAAGCTCAGATCTGACCCAAGCCCAGATCTCCAGAGTGGAGAGAGAGACACAGATGAAATGACAGCTTAGCTCCTGAATGCTCAGCAGTGTCCAAGGACAGGGTCCAAACTAGGAGGCTGGACAGCTTCTCCCTCTAAAGTCAGAGGTTGGGCATCCACAACACTAGAACTTTGATCCTGCAGTCACTCCAACCTGGAAGGCCCTTCCCTTCTTGACACTCAGCTCTGGTTTGCTCATTCAATTACTTGGGAATGTTTTATCAAAATAAGAGCAAAGGTCCCTTGGATAGTATCCCAGGAAACATGACCCATGGACAAACAGACCAGCTAACCACAAAAGGAGATGTCTTGGGCATAAGGGAAGGAATTTCCCAGGGCCAGCAAGAGGATGGGCTTTGGAGTCAGATGGGCCTGGGTTTGAATCTTCACTCCGTCTCTTCCCAGTTTCTCAGCTATGAAGTCTCAGCTGCCTTGTGTAAGAACTGGGGATAAACCCCCAGCTTGCAAGGTGCACGTGAGGTCAGAAGGTTCCATGTGTGACGCATCTAGCAGGGCACATGGCATACAGTAAGTGCTCAGACATTGTTGTTTCTGCTCCTGGCACCATCTGTGGCCCCCACCCTGCTGGGCCAGCCAAGGGATCCAGGATAGCACACACCCTTCCAGCCTTGGCTTCACATGCGACAGAGCAGTGGCCCCCGTCCTCACCCTGATCTGAGCTTGGGTCTCTCCAGCTTCAGACTTCAGGCCAGAGGGTGGACTGTAATGGGTGTCTCCCCCCAAGTTCATATCCACCCAGAACCTCAGAATGTGACCTCATTAAGAAATAGCATCTCTGCAGATGTCGTTAACTAAGATGAGTTCATATTGGATTAGGGTGGACCCTAAATCTGGTATGACTGGTATCCTTCTAAGAGGAAGGATATTTGGACAGAGACACAGAGGGAAGATGGTTAGGTGAAGACAGAGACAGAGATTGGAGTGATTCCACCACAAGACAAGGAATAGTTGGGGTCACCCAAAGCCAGATGAGGCAAGGAAGGATTCTTCCCTATAGGCTTTTGAGGGAGTAAGCCCCTACTGACACCTTGATTTCATTCAGACTTCTGGCCTCCAAAACTGGGGGACAATAAATTTTTGGTTTTTTAACCCACCTAGTTTTTGGACGTTGTCATATCAGCCCTAAGAACCTAACACAGGGCAGGCTTAGATTCTGAGATGGGGCACTGGCTGGCTCTGGAGGCTTCTCTCTCCCACATCATCTCCAGTCCATCCAGATTGGCCACATGGAGCTCCATGTCAGCAAAGCCTCTGCAGCTGAGACAACAGGAAGAGTGGAGGGATTGATAAGCAATGTCTGCCACAGACATGGGCTCAGGGAGTGTGTATTGTTCTGTCTGCCTCTTTAGTGGGTGCAGTAGGGTGGAGAAGACAGAATTGGTTTTGAATCTTGGTTACACCACTACTATCTCTCTGAGCCTCAGCTCTTTGTCTGATAAATGGGGTATTTCAGTTTGCTAAAGCTGCCAAGACGCAATATACCAGAAATGGGTTGGTTTTTTCAATGGGGATTTACTAGTTACAAGTCACAATTGTAAGGCCATAGAAATGTCCAAATTAAGGCATCAACAAGATACCTTCCCTAAAGAAAGGTTGAAGGCATCTGGGGTTCCTCTGTCACATGACAAGGTGTCTGCTACTCCTTTGTTCCCGGGTTCTGTCACTTTCCGGTTCCATGTGTCCTTGCTTGCTTCTCTGGGGACACCTCTCTGAGCTGTGTCCTGCAGATCATCTCTTAGAAACGTCTCCAGGGCTTCTCTCTCTCTCCATCCTTCATTTGGTTTTATCTTTCTGCTCTCTGTATGTGTCTATGTTTTCTGTCTTTACTTCATAGAGGACTCCAGTAAAAGGATTAAGACCCACCTTGGATTTGGCGGGTCACATCTCCATGGAAACAGTCTAACCAAAAGGTCCCACCCACAATAGATCTGCTCACCCAAGAATGGACTAAAAGAACATGGCTTTTCTGGGTTACATAACAGTTTCAAACCAGCACACGGGGATGATATTATGACTTATCTCATAGGACTGGGACAAGGATTATGTGAAATGGGTATATGTTCTAGTTTGCTAGCTGCCGGAATGCAATATACCAGAAATGAATGGCTTTTAAAAAAGGGGAATTTAATAAGTTGCTAGTTTACAGTTCTAAGGTCAAGAAAATGTCCCAATTAAAACAAGTCTATAGAAATGTCCAATCTAAGGCATCCAGAGAAAGATATCTTGGTTCAAGAAGGTCGATGAAGTTCAGGGTTTCTGTCTCAAGTGAGAAGGCACATGGCGAACACGGCATCATCTGGTAGCTTTCTCTCCTGGCTTCCGGTTTCATGAAGCTCCCCGGGATGCATTTTCCTTCTTCATCTCCAAAGTGCTGGCTGATGGACTCTCTGCTTCATGGTGCTGCAGCATTCTCTGCTCTCTCCGAATCTCCTTCATTCTCCAAAATATTTCCTCATTTGGAGACATGTCGTTACCTAATCCAGCTTAACAACCACTCTTGATTAAATCACATCTCCAGGGAGATGATCTGATTACAGTTTCAAAATTACAGTATTGAATAGGGATTATTCTGCCTTTACGAAATGGGATTTTGATTAAAACATGGCTTTTCTAGGGTACATACATCCTTTCAAACCAGCACAGTATATGTAGGTGCTAATAAGAACTTGTGACTCTTTCTCTCTCTCTTTCCTCCCTGTGCGTCCCCCACCCTCGCCCCCTTTATCAGACAAGGCAACAGTGAGGTAAAAGAGCTCTGAGCCGGATAGTATTTGCACTGTGTAACCCACGCTAGCTGTTCTTCTCTCTGCCCCTCAACTTCCTCTTCCATAAGGGTCTAACAATTTCTCATGGCAATTTAAACACAGACTCAGCATTCAACCCAGCAATCTCACTCCTAGGTGTTTGCCCAAGAAAAATGAGAACGTGTTTGCAAACTACTTGCAAACGAGGGTTCACAGCAGCTTCATTCATAACAGCCCCAGCCTGGAAACCACCCAAAGGCCCATGAACAAGTAAATGGTTAAATACAGGGAGGTACATCCAATCAGTGGATACCACTTGGCAACCAAAAGAACAAGCAATGACGTGGTTAGATTAAAAACATGATGCCACGTGAAAGAAGGCAGAGAGAGAAAGCAATATACAGCATGATTCCATTACTGAAACTCTTAAAAAAGACACATCTGATAAAACAACATAAAATAAAACAAAAAGCAGATCAATGACTGCCTGCATCCAGCAGGAGGGGAGGATAGCAGGAGCTATTTGGGGAGGGGTACAAGTCAACTTTAGGGGCTGATGGAAATGTTGTAATTATTCCTTGATTGGGATGGTGGTCACACGGGGGAGTACGTTTGTCTATATTTATCAGCTGAATGCTGAAAATGAGTGCATTTTATCATATGTAAATTATACCTCGATAAAGTTAATGTTTAAAAAATGTTCTTCAGACAACTTTCCTGCAAACCTCCCAGAGCTGGTATGTGATCAGATGTGACAATGGACATACAGGAACTTTGTGGCTCTGGGAAGTTATTTACAGAAGGGAGAGATTATGGTTCTTTCTATGGTGGTACCAAAACAAGCACAGCAGCCCAATGCGCAGGCTTGGTGGCGATATCTCCTGTGAAGGTGAGACTGCCACAGCTCTGAAGTCTGGCACACCTGAGCTGGAATCCAGCTTCCCACCTTCACCAGCATTCCCTTTGATCTGGGCAAAGTGGCCTCCTTCCCTGAGCCTCAGTTTTCCAGAACCAACCTCTCAGCAAGGATGGCAGAGCACCTGACTCTGGGTTGAGTATTGGCACACAGTCGACCCTCATCAAACATTGATTTCTCCAGTATTCCACCAAAGGGGAGACCAGGGCACCCCCACACTCAACCCAACAAGCCTGAACCGTATCCTGAAGCCTTCCAGATCTTTACTAAAAAGGAAACTCTAGTCGTGGAAATTTGGCATTGATAAAGAAAGAAGGGGCCTCCCAAGGGCTCAGTGGCTCCATGCGTTGTTCACACCATCCTTGGGAAGGTATTCTCCTGGGCTGGGCGCATGAGTGAGCAGTGGTGTGGGACAGTGTTTGGGTTTGCTAAAGCTGCTGGAATGCAATATAGCAGAAATGGAACAGCTGTTTTGTGTGGTTTTTTTTTTTTTTTTTTGGAATGGCTTTTATAAAGGGGATTTATTAAGTCATAAGTTTCAGTACTAAAGCCATAAAAATGTCCAAACTAAGGCATCCAGATAAAGATACCTTGACTCAAAAAAGGCAAATGTCTGTCACATGGGAAGGCATGTAGCTGGCATTTGCTGGTCCTTGTTCCTGATTCCATTGCTTCCAGCTTCTTGTGCCAGTGGCTTCCTCTCTTAAGCATTTGTGGGCCTTCACTGAGCTCCTCCGGGACACAACCTTGGGTTCTGGCTTGCTTAGCATCTCATGGAAAGGCACAAGGCGACATCTGCTGGGCTCTGCATCTCCAAACATCCATGCCTAGCCATCTGTTCTCTGTTGTCTCTGTTAGCTCTGAAGCAACTTTGTTTTCTCCAAAAGGTCTCCCTTTTTAAAGGACTCCAGTAAACGAATTAAGACACACCTTGAATGGGCCAGACACATCTCCATCTAATCAAAAGATCACACCCACAGTTGGGTGGGGCACATCTCCATGGAAACAATCCAATTAAAGTTTCCACCCTACACAATAGATCTGCCCCCACAACATTGGATTAGGAAAGAAAGCATGGCTTTCCTGGGGTACGTAACAATTTCATACCAGCACAGACAGGCCTGCCCATCCCATGCACAGCCAGTTGGGTCTGTCTGCTGATCACTGTTTCTCAGGAAGGTGTTGCAGCACCCCCTCTTTCCAGCACCACGGCCAGAGCACTCGAAAGCCTGTGTGTCTCCACCACAGGACTCCGAGCCCAAGCAGGGATGGTGAGGTACATGGCATCACTCTCCTTCTATGGAAGAAGCCCAAGAAGACAGAAAAACCCATAAGAAAGGGATGTGAGTTCCAGTGCTGGGTGCACCACCCACTAGCTGTGTGACACTAAATGGGCCATTTATCTGGCTGAGCCTCAGTTTCCCCCTTCCAGGAGAGAGAAGAACCAAAACGCCTTGCGGGACGGTTTCAGAATGAGCATCGAGAGCCACCATCAATGGGGAACTTTCTACGTTAGTTCATTCCACCCTCACAAGAATCCCACAGGGTAGCTACACTTTTCACCCCCGATTTACAGATGGGGAAACTGAGGCACAGGCAAGAGCAGTGATTTGTGCATGACCTTGCAGCTAGCTAGGATTCAGAGCCTGAATCCTTAACCAGATCTCTCCTGTTTTACAGATGAGTTGCTGACGCTCTGGCATGCCAAGAAGCTTCCAGAAGTTTCCGCAGACAGGAGGGGTTTACTCTGAAACATCTTTTTAGAGGCATGGCCTCTGAGGCAGCTCCCAGATGTCCCTGACAGCAGAGCCCTGCCCGTGACCCCTGATTCCCAGCCCCTCTTTGCCCACCAGCCCAACGCCATCTGCCGGCATCTACAGTTCTTTGTCTGAAGGCTTGCTATGGCCCTCAAGCCCACTTTGGCCAACCACGGAGCAGACTGGAGGTGCCAGCAGCCCTCGGGAATGACAGAAGGGTATGGATATAAGAATATCCAGCCCCCTTACCCCTGTGGGGGTAACTCTGAGGTGCATTCTCTACACTGTCTCCCCGTGTCTCTCACCTGGGTTTAACTCCAGTTGCCCTAATGGTCACCTGCTCAATTATGCCCCTTCTCACCGGCTTTCCTTCCCTGGTTCTTCTGGAACTCAACTCCCAAATGAGCAAGCTGCACACAAATCCTTATCTCAAGCTCTGCCTCTGAGAGACCCCAATCAAAGTCACTCCCCCCCCCCCACCTTTATAATTATGTGGCGGATTGAGGCGCATACTCCAGTTTGCACATGTTCTCAGTCCTGGCTCAGATTCTGGTGGAGGGTGTGCCATTGTCAATCAGATCTCTTCAAGATGTCATTTCAGTGCAGGTGTGGTCCAAATGAATCCGTTTAGGCCTTGACACAGATTACTGGAGACCTTTATAAGCAGAGTAAAAATGAGACAGCAAGGGAAAGCCATGGGGGAAGAACCAGAGGTCAATGGAACCCAGAAGAGAAAGGAGAAGAGGCCTCCATGTGACAGAAAAGCTCAGGACCAAGGATCCGGCAGCCAGCCCCAGAACGCCACGGCCTCTGGGGAGAAAGCATCGCTCTGCTAATGCCTTGATTTTGAACTTCACCTGATCCTCCAAACCGTGAGCCAGTCAATTCCTGCTGTTTAAGCCACCCCACTGCGTGGTATTTGCTTTAGCAGCCAGAAAGCCAAAACAAATTCCATCCTCTGTTTAACATGTTTTAACTTATCCGGAGCAAAATGTGTTATGAATAAAGTTTCAGACTTCACCCCCACACCCAACCTGACCAGCCTGGACCGCATTCTAGAACTTTCCAGACCTTTAGTAACAAGCCAACTCCAGCCCATAGAAATTCGGTATTGATAAAGAAGGGGGGGGGGGGATATTTGCAAAGGTATCAGAAATCCAATTGTCAAGGAAACCTTTTCTCAGAAAAAGATCCAAGGAGACCCCTACAGCATAGGTTGTCCCCTCTATTTTCTGGTTCTCCCTTCCCTTCACAGGAAAAATAGAAAAAAGTAAGAGGCCATGGTGGGTGGGGCGAGTTGTAAGCTGAGCCGCATGGAGTGGAGAAAGGCTTGCCCTACTTGTTCTTGAGGGACCTTGATACAGTCTCATAACCTCCAAATGTTAGTTCAGAAAATGGTCTTACGTCATGTTGAGTGAAATAAGCCAGACACAAAAAGGCAACTATGTACGATCTTTGTATTTATGCAATACCTAGAAGAAGCAAAGTCAGAGACAGGAGACAGCATGTACCAGGGGCTGGCGGGTGAGGGGAAGGGGAAGTTTTGCTTAATGGGTGCAGAGTTTCTGTTTTGGGTGAAAAAGTTGGGGTAATGGACGTCGGTGATAGTAGCACCGTATTTTGAGTGTAATTAATACCACTGAATTACACCTGAATATCATTGAATTACTTGAAAGTGGTTCAGATGGGAAATTTTGAGTTGTATATGTTTCTATAATAAAAAGTTTAAAAAAAATTATTCTTTGAAACTCTTCCTAATAAAATAAATATTTCTTAAGTGGTCTGTGCTAGTTTGAAGCTGTTACATACTCCAGAAAAGGCCACGCTTTTAATCCATTCCTGTGGGTGCAGCCCTATTGTGGGGGAGGCTTTTAGTTACGTTATTTAAATTGAGATGTGACCTACCTCATTCAAGGTGGGACTTAATCCTCTGACTGGAGTCCTTTAAAAGAGATGAAATGGAGGTGACCAGAAAGAGAAAAGCCACGGAGAACCTCAGAGAGAACCCACAGAGGAAGCCACTGTAAACAGAAGCTGAAAGCAATGAAACCTGGGAGAGAAGGACCAGCAGAGGCTGGAGTCTTCAGAGTCCAGGTATCGTCCCATTGATGCTTTAATATGGGCATTTTCATGGCCTTAGAACTGCAACTTTTTAAGCTAATAAATCCCCATTATAGAAGCCAGCCCCTTTCTGGTATATTGCATTCCAGAAGCTTTAGCAAACCAAAACATGGTCCAAAAAATTAAATAAATGAAAGGGTCTTAGAGCTACGAAATATTTGTATGTATACTAACCTATGCAGATTCATGAACTATATTTCTATATCTATCTGTGTCTATATACACAAAATATTATGAGCAAAAAAAGAGGGGGGTGCTTAGAAATCAGGTTATAAAGACAAAAGCTGCAGTTCAGGTAGAGCAATAACCCAAGGTTATGATTATAAGCCCAGCGGCCCAATTCCTCCATTCCCTATTGTGAAATAAAGAAACGAGGTGTCGTGGCTCCAGAAATCCTTCCTGCTTCAGAGCAGATTAGTCCTGAAGGATGGGGTGGGCTGAGCCCACAGGGGTGGGGAGCTGAGTGGCCCCAGCCAAGAAGGAAAGGAGGAGGGCTTGAGAAAGCAACCAGTGGGCACCGGGCTTTGAGCACACACGCCACCACCACCACCACACCGAGGGTTTCAGCAAACATTCCTGAGCCTGGCTTCCTGCCCCTCTGGGATGTGACCTCAGCCATCAATAGGCCACCATCTCCACAGGACAGTGACAAGGCCATCTCTCAAAAAGGTAAATGTGATTGTGTCTATGACTGCTCTGCTCCAATGCCTTCCATGGCTCCCCAGTGCCTTCCAAGACCTGGCTCTGACTCTTCCATTGCAGCCCACTGTGAATTCCTCCTCAAGCATGCTGACTTCCTCTGGCCTTTAGGCTGGGGGCCCCTACAGAGTGGGGACTAGGTCTTGGCTGCCCCCAAGTCCCAGTTCCCAGAGCTAATGTTGAGCCCATCCTCATTATGAGCAGTCAGTAGAAACCATGCCCAAGTCCTGGTGGCCCCAGAAAGTTCTCTTCCCCTCTCCCTCTACTGAGGCCTTGTGGCTTCTCCTGCCCTTTCCTGAATAGTCGATAAAATATAACTTTAAATTGCTGTGTGATACCATATAAGTGTCTTTGCCTCTCTGAGCTCTGCTTTCCTCCTCTGAATAAACTGAGATCTCTGCAGTAGATATTGCTTGTTTCTGTCCATCCCCAGCATCCCTTCTTCCTCCCCAATCTTGCTCTGTCAAACCCCCCTCCCCACCCTCTGTCCATGTGGTTCATGGAGCTGACCTTCAAAGATGGATTGAGCCAATCAGAGCAATTCATTCTCCAGCTCCGGAGCAGGCATGGGATATAATACTGCCTAGTAGGAGACAGCCCCAGGACCTTTGCTGGAGCCATCCGTGCATTCTATTCCCACCAGAGTATAGAATGATAGGAGTCTGCAGAGCCTACCTGAAGCAAAGCCTGCAGCACAGAGAAAGAGAGTGCCAAGGGATGGAGAGCCCAAGCTCTGATATCATCCTTTGAGCCCCTGGATCCAGCCCTTCCTGAAGCTGATATGCATTTATAAGATCTCTTTCCTGCTCAGGCCAGTTGGGGTTGGGTTTCTGTCACTGACAACCAAAGCTTCCTGACTGGTACTGCCCTCTCAGGCGGGTTTGAGGAAAAGGGGTGACTGTGGTTTGGCCCCTAGAGCCTGATATGTTCTGTACACTGCTGAGTGCAAACTCGGAAGCAGAGCTAATGAGCAGGGCGATGGAAGAAAGGAGAGAAAGAAGGACTGGGAGAAGCGGCCCAGCACCAGGACTGTCTGGGAGCCAGGCTGGGAGGGAGAAGAGTCATTGGCAGGCTGAACTGACTCCACATTGCTCAGTGGGGTGTGATGTAAGCTGCTCCTCCACCTCTCCAGAAAATCTTCAGTGAAGGTCTGATTTCAGTCCACCCTCCACACACTAAGGTCCTGACACTCCGCATCTGCACAAACACTCGGTATTGTCAGTCTTTTTAATGTTAGCCCTTCTGATGGGTGTGTAAGGGGTCTCACTGTGGTTTTAATTTCCATTTCCCTTATGTGAGATGCAGTTTGAGCACTTCATATTTTTACTGGTCATTTGGACATCCTCTCTTATGAAACGTCTGTTCAAGTCTCTTGCCCAATTTTCTATCAGATTATCTGTATTTTTCTTGTTGATTTCTAGGAACTCATTACATATTCAGGATAAAAGCCCTTTGTTTAATAACTAAACGGGTTAAATGAGGCTGAAAGTTGGGCACAGGGTGAGATCAGAGACCACTCACAGGATTTAGGCACCTGCAGGATGGGGCAAAAGGGATCTTTGTACAAGTTGTGAAGCCTTTCCAGCTTGGGGTAGTTTACGAACCTTTGACCCTCACTCCTAGATAACAGGAGTTATCAATTCAAGCGCATGCCAGGGAGAGCAGGAAAGTACTCAGACAGGGAGAAAGAGGAATAAGTGTCAACGAGTAGTTGCTCTGGGCCAGGAACCTTGCCAGATTTTTCTAATGCTTTATCTTATCGTGCTCTAGGCCCCTTGACCTTCCCAGAACATGCCAAACTTGTTTCCCACCTGTGATGGTTAATTTCAACTTGGCCAGGTTATGGTGTCCAAATGTTTGGTCAAGCAAGCACTGCCCTGATTGTTGCTGTGAGGTTATTTTGTGGATTTTAATCATTAGGCAGTTGATTTCATCTATGGCTGATGATCTCTACAATCAACAAAGGAGATTGGTTTCAGCCATGAGAGAAGTCTTGTCCAATCAGCTGAAGGCCTTAGAGGAAGAACTGCTCATTTCAACAGTAAGAAAGAATTCCTTTCTCTGCTTCAGCCAGCCAGCTTCTCCTGGGCAATTCAGCCAGCCAGCTTCTCCTTGGGAATTCAACATCACCTTCCTCAAGTTTCCAATTTGCAGCCCATCCTATGGAATCTGGACTTGCCAATCCCCACAGTCACGTGAGCCATTTCCTATAATAAATCTCTTAACATTACATATCTCCTGTCAGATCTGTTTCTCTGGAGAAGCCTGTCTGATGCAGTACCTCAGGGCCTTTGCACTTGCTCTTCCCTCTGCCTCTAGCAGTTCTTTGCAGGGCTGGGTCCTGCTCATTGTTCAGGATTCTGCCCAATTGTCCCCTCCTCAGAGAGTCACTCACAAGGACCCCAGCTGAAAAGGAGTCTCCATTCCTCTCTATCCCCTCCCTGATACTGCTTCATCAGAATGTACCTCTCTTCATTTATATGCGATTTGGCTGGCTACCCACTAGCATATAAGGCTCATTAAAGCAAGGTGTTAGTCTGTCTTATTCACCACTCTGTCCCCAGGGCCTAAGGCAGTGCCTGGCACATAGTTGCTCAGTAAACATTTGCAGAGTGAATGAAAGAACAATCTTACCGCAACTCTGAGAGGTAGTTACCAACACTGGGACAGTTTCACAAATGAAGGCACTGAGACTCAGAGAAATCCAGGAGCTCGCCCAAGGTCTCAAGATTAGGGACAGAACAGGAGTGGAATCAGTCTTTCTGACTCCCCTGGCTGCCCCTGATTCCCTGCCGCACTCAAGGTTTCGTTCAGCTCCATAGGCTGCAGTTCCTTGATTGTTAACTTATCTTATAACTGGATTCTCTGGTTCCTGATGAGTTTGGTGAGAGGAGCAGGAGAGAATCGATAGGGAGGCAATGGGGAGAGTATGGAGACTGTGTGCCCTGAAAGGAGGCAGATACACCAAATGGAAGCAAGTCACGTTTGCAAAACTAAACCCACTATTCTAGTTTGCTAGCTGCCGGAATGCAATATACCAGAAATGGGATCTCTTTTTAAAAATGGGAATATAATAAGTTACAAGCTTACAATTCTAAGGCCATGAAAATGTCCCAATTAAAACAAGTCTATAGAAATGTTCAATCTAAGGCATCCAGGGAAAGATACCTTGGTTCAAGAAGGCTGATGAAGTTCAGGGTTTCTCTCTCAAGTGGAAAGGCACATGGCGAACACGGCGTCATCTGCTAGCTTCCTCTCCAGGCCTCATGAAGCTTCCCCAGGGACATTCTCCTCATCTCCAAAGGTCGCAGGCTGGTGGACTCTGTAGTTCTCTCAGCCTTGTGGCTCTGCTCAGCTCTGCTGTGGCTTTCTTGTCGTTCTCAAAAAGCATTCTCTCCAAAGCTGGAGGGAACTGCCTGAAAATGTAGAGCTGTGTTCCAGTAGCCATGTTTCTTGATGATGATTGAATAATGATATAGCTTTCACAATGTGACTGTGTGATTGTGAAAACCTTGCGTCTGATGCTCCTTTTAGCTACCTTGTCAACAGAAGAGTAGAACATATGGAATAAAAATAAATAATAGGGGGAACAAATGTTAAAATAAATTTAGATTGAAATGCTAGTGATCAATGAAAGGGAGGGGTAAGGGGTATGGTATATATAATTTTTTTTTCTGTTTTAATTTTATTTCTTTTTCTGTTGTTTTTAATTTCTTTTTCTGAACTGATGCAAATGTTCTAAGAAATGATCATGATGATGAATATGCAACTAAAAAAAAATGATCACGGTGGTGAATACACAGCTATGTGATGATATTGTGAGCCATTGATTGTAACCATGTCGAGAATGTTTGCATGTCAAAAATGTATGCATGTCATGAATATTAAAAAAAAATAAGGAGAATGAATGTTAAAACAAATTGAGTAGATTGAAATACTAATGATCAATGAAAGGAAGTGCTAAGGGGTATAGTAAAAAAATAGGGGGAACAAAGGTTAAAATATACTGGGTAGATAGTAATACTAGTTGTCAATGAGAAGGAGTTGTCAATGAGAGGGAAATACCAGTTGTCAATGGTATGTATGAGTTTTTCCTTTTTATTTCTTTTTCTGGAGTGATGCAAATCTAAAAAATGACCATGGTGATAAATATACTACTATGTGATACTATTGTGAGCCATTGATTGTACATGATGTATGGAACGTTTGTATGTTAAGAATGTTCGAGTTTGTATGTTGTTTTTTTCTTTGTCAATTAAAAAAAGAAAAGTATTCTCTCCAAAAAATGTCTCCTCTTTCATAGAATTCCAGTAAACTAATCAAGGCCCACCTGGAATGGGTGGAGACCTGTCTCCACCTAATCAAGTTTAATACCCACACTTGACTGAGCCACATCTCCATGGAGATAACCTAATCAAGTTTCCAACCTATAGTGCTGAGTAGGGATTAGAAGAAACTGTTGCTCCCGCAAGACTGATTAACATTAAAACATGGCTTTTCTAGGGCACATAAATCCTTTCAAACTGGCACACCCACCCAGTGGTCAAACCACCTCAAGAAATATCCTGAAAAGGGAGGGGTAAGGGGAAAGATATGCATGAATTTTTTCTGTTGTCTTTTTCTTTCTTTTTCTGAATTGATGCAAATGTTCAAAGAAATGATCATGATGATGAATATGCAACTATGTGATGGTATTGTAAATTGCTGATTATATATGTAGAACACAATGATCATATGTTAAGAATGTTTGTGTTTGCTTGCTGTTGTATTTTTTAAAAAATTGAAAAAGAAAAAAAAATCCCAAAAAAAAAAAGAAATATCCTGAGAGTCCCCTAGTCCAGAGCCCACCCAGTACAAGAACCCTTTTGGCAGCAGCATTGATGGGAACCTCATTACCTCCCAGGACGGTCCAGTCCAATCTTTTGCACAGCTCCCAGGGGAGCCAAAGGTCTTGGGGCCCTTCCTTGAGCTCAGCAAAACTCAGAGGCCTGGAGTAGAAACCCAGAGCCTCCTAAACTGGGAATTCTGATAGCTGCTGGATGTATGTCAAGAAATTAGGTTAAAGCCAGCTTGATCTGCTCATTAACCGCCCTAGCCAGACCCCACTCACACACACAGAGGCCTATTTCAAAGCTACACTGCTGACTCTCGCTGCCTGCCTGCATCTGAGTGGAGTGATGCCAGTGAGATATTTTATTTATGTGCCATGCATATTTATTAGGAAGAGAGTAAATAAATTAGCTGCCTGCCATCTGCAACCACCAGCCCACATCAACTCCCCCCTCTCCTCATCAGCCTCAGGAGGGGCCATCCCAGCAAACCCCAGGACCCACACATACAAAAAAGGGGCTTCTCTAGTAGGATTTCTTCCAAGGTTTGCACATTCCTAGAATAATGATTTTTCTGAAAGGAAATGGATGTCAGGGACTATTCTAGGCCACCTGCCAATGTCCAATCCCCCCAGCACCCCTGGGGGTGGGAGGTGTCGTCATCCCTGTTTATAAATGAAGACCCTGAGGTCACGTAATAAGTGATTGAAGGAGGTGCACTCAAGCCTCGGGGGGCCCGAAGACTCCTGGATGTGCTGGAGAGACAAGAGGGATCACGAGACAACCACAGTCCTGGCTCTGATGCTAATTGCTGTGGGGTCCAGGACTGGTCCTTGAACTCTGCTGACCCTTCTCTGTCTAATGGGAAAATAAGACACGAACAGATCAGACTCCACGTGGGGCTGTGCGGAGTGGGGGGGTGAGAGGAGGGGTCTAATTCCCACCTGCCCCCATTCCCACACGTCCAAATCCTGAGCATAATTCATGATTCCTCCCCCACCTCCTGCTCCAGATTGGCTGGATGAGCCTAGGTACATCGATGAACCCCCTAGAATCTGTTTCCTCTTCTGTAAAATGGAAAAGCATCTGGGAGGGTGGAAGGGAGGGGAGAACTGTAAGGAAGAGGATTTCACAGGTGTGGAAGATTTTGTAAAACACACACCTGGTGGGAGGCAAGTATTCAGTCTGGGTCAAGGATCTGGGGAAAGGGGGGGAACCCACGGTGCCTAATGGTGCTCCTGCATGGGGCCCAGAGAGAGTCTGTGACTTGCCCAGAGCCACACAGCGATCCAAGCCCAGGGAGTCTCAGACCAATGGCCTCCTGGAAGCAGAGATGGAGCCCAGGGCGCTGAGCCCAGCATCAGCCAAGCTCAGCCTGGATCTGAATCTTTTATGAAGAGGCATAAATCTCTCCCAATCACTCCTGCCCACAACCCGCAGGCCTTACCTCACTGCTTCTCCCTCCCTGCAGGGACTTTTCATTAAATTGAGTGCAAAATCCGATGCAATTGCTCTTGATTTTCCCCCAGGGGCCACCTGCCACCTCCTTCCAGAGCAGTGGCAAGAAAGGGGCCGCCTCCAAACACACAATAGCGATTTTTGCATAAAATATGCTCTTCTAAGGTGTATGGTTTAACATCTTTGGAGCTTGCTCCCACTGGGTGCCTGGCACAGCCTCCCAACAGCCCTGGGATGTAAAACAGGCCATTTCACACGTAGGGTCAACTCAAAGCAAACCCAAGCCTACTGACACACACGCCCCACCCCCACCCCAACTCAGGATCAGGGGAGTTGGAGGGGAATGAAGGACTGCAGATGCACAATTACATCTCACTAGTCCTGGGTAACTGTCAGAAGAACCGGGTGTGAGTTGCAGCAAGGAGACAGGTTAGACTTGGAGGAGGCCAGAGGGCAGCCCCGGCAAACTCCGCTCAGCCAGCAAACCACAGCCCCCTAACTTCCTTCGGGAGGAGGCAACAAAGACAAAAATAATAGCAGTGCTAACCCTGTGCCAGGCACTCAGCCTCACCCTAGCTCATTTAATCCTCCCGCCCTCCCTGTGAGGAAGGTACTATCATTCCCATTTTACAGGGGGACATGGAGGGGTTCATTTCCTACAATGACAGAGTCAGAAGGGACAGCAGGTACTAAGCCATAGGAGTGAGAAATCAGGTTGGGCATCAGCCTGCCCCCGCCCCGTTGAAAACCCTGCAAGGGTTTCCCATGACCTTCAGAAGAAACCCAACTCCTCCCCTCTGACCTCTGCCAAACTCTCTGACCTCACTCCATTCCAGCCCCCTGTGCACAGCACAGCAGCCCCACTATCCTCCATTCCTCTAAACGCCAGACACCCTGCTACCTCAGGGCTTTTGCCCCTGCTGTTCCTTCCCCCTTGGAATGCTCCTTGAAATGCAGGTTTTTCCCTGGCTGGTCCTGGCACAAACATCACCTCCTCCAGGAGGCCCACCCTGACTACCCCAGTCCCCCACTCCCCCACCCCCTGTCATCTCATCCGACTTTTCTGTCTTCAGGGCAGCACTTCTCCCACTGGAAACTTTTATTTATTTGTTGCTTGCTTATCGCCCCTGTCTCCCACTAGAATGTCAGCCCCATAAAGTCAAAGACCCTGTCTTCACTATTCTATTCCTAGCAATTAGAACAGGAACCGGCACCTGGTAGGTGTTAGTTAAACGTGTGGAGTGAATGAAAGCTGAAAGGAAAGGCTCAACCTGCAAAAGATCCAGGAAGCCCAGACCAGGGCCCTGGGCAGGTGAGAGGCAGCAAACACCCAGGGTCTGAGTCGGAGGCGCTGGGGTGGGAGGTGGCTTCTCTGAGGGAGCAGGGAGGCGTCGCGGGTCTTCAGGGAGGGAGAAATGGCCTGGAACACGAAGGAAAAAGCAACACTCCAGGAGATTATGTGGTCATTAAAAATGACAAGTGTAAGAAATAACATCTGTTGGGGAAAAAAGCCTACGCAGGATTACATTACAGGCTGACAACAACCACGGGTAAGCTGAGTCTTCCTGCAGCCTCAATCACTGGCGCAACCTGGCTGCCCAACCGTGGGGTGAACAGGTTAACAAAGCATACCCAGCACAGCCAGGCAGTGGGGCATTCTTCAGAGTTCTTAACAATCCAGAGAAATGCTGGTGCTATAAGGCCAAGCACTGAGAAAACAAAACATAAAATGGAACATGATGTGGTGTGATCGCAACAAAAATTGACTGTGGTAAAAAAAAAAAAAAGACTGGAAAGAAATACACCCGAGTGTCCCTGGGGGATAGGTTGATGGAGGCTGATTTTATTTTCTTCTTGGCTGTGCTCTTTATTTTCTAAATGGTCTGTATTTTTTGTTTGTTTTGTTTTTATTAATGAAACCAATCAACACACAACGCGAACATTCTTACCGTATGAGCATTCCATGCTTTCTGTGCAATCAGTGGCTCACAATATCATCACATAGTTGTATATTCATCACCGTGATAATTTCTCAGAACATTTACATCACTCCAGAAAAAGAGATACCAAGAAAAAAGAAAAAACTCATATACATCATACCCCTTACCCCTCCCTCTCATTGATCACTAGTTAAATGGTCTATATTTAAAGACAATTGCTTGTCTAATCACAAAGAAAGTAACTTAATTGGAAAGGATGGGGTTTGATGATTTTTTTAATGATAGCAAGAGGCCAGAGAAATATATACATATTAGTGTTATACAGAGGGGATGAGGGGATTGCAATGTCCTTGTTTACTGATGTTGCTATGTTTAATTATTTTTTAAAAGTTTAAATGTCCAAGTGACATTTTCTCAAGCTTTTTTATTTGAAACGTAAAAAAAGGAAGAATTAATGAAACTGGTTAACAGGAGTTTAGTCCCAGCTCAGGCACTAAATTGGGCAAATTTCTTCTGCTCTCTGAGTCTCAGTCTCCTCTTCTGTAAAATGTGGTTGTAGTTTTCCTTGTTGGAAGGGCTCCTAGTAGGTGCTCAGTAAATGCTGCCGCTGTCTGCCCTTTCAGGGAGGAAGATCCCAGCCCAGGGTCCTTCCAACTGCCTGCACGCCCAGCCCCTGGACAGAGAGCGGTCCCCAAACCTTTTCACTTTTGCACCCCTATCTGTAAAAAAGCATTTCATGCATTCCTCTGCAATAATGTACACTTATTACCTATAAATTACCCATGCGTTTCTATATTTGCATAGTGTGGACATTATACAACATGGTCAAAAACAGAAAAAAATTAAAGCGTAATAGAATGTAAACTGAAGCTCTGAATATTTTTTTCCATCCCCTACACTGGTAGGGGACTCGGGCCACACTTCGGAGACCGCTAGCTTAGTCTGCGCCTTCCTACAAGAAGGAGTCCCTTGGGGTTTTAGATATTGCAAAAGTCCCAGCCAACTGATGGCACTCAGGCAAGAGTTGCTTAGAGGGAGGGTGTGGTCTAGCCTGGTTTATATTTAAAACAACAACAACAGCAAAAAGCAAATCACTGGCACCAGAGAGCTTGCCTGCCCCGACCTGAGGGGCCCTGGCTTTTGCTGTGGGTGTCCGGAACATCCCCTGCCTCTCTGGACATCATCTCCCCGTCCAGAGCCTGGGGAGCGGGGGTGGGCAGTAGGGGAAGCTGGCCCAGGTGGCCCCTGACGGAGGGCCCTTTCTGCTATCCCCAGACCCACCCCACCACCCTCCAACGGCAGCACGGCAGCCCCTTCTGGGAGGCCAGGAGACCTACAGCGGTTTACACCCCAGGAGGGCCCCGTCTCACTAAAACACAGCTGCACCTCCCCCACCCGCCCTCCAAGGCACCCGCCAACCCAGAACAAGCCGCTCGTAAAACCCCCAGACATAAATCTTGAGGCACAGGTCCCTCAGCACAGAAGGCACGCAGTAAATTCGAGGCTTCAGGGTCCCCGGCAGCGAAGCTTCCTGGGAGAATTCATTTTTCACCGTAGAATAAATTATCCTTGCCGGACGGGAGAGGGAAAGCATTTGTTCATTTGGTTGAAAAATGGGTGGGCAAAGGGCACTCACACTCTCCCCCCAAGGGATTCCCCAACTGGATTGCCAGCTCTCAGCATGCTCCCAGCTTCCCAGAGCTTCTTCCGGGAGGCTCGGGGAGAAGGCACCCACTCCCCCTGCCCTGACAGGCCCCTCATACTCAGCCGCCTTCTGCATGTCCTCCAAACCAGAGAAATGCACCAGCATAAACCCCCAGGCCAGGAGAACTTCCAGACAGGAAAACCTAGGTGGCTTCCCAGGCCTCACCCTGGCCCCTCACTTCTGGCCTAATTATTGTGACCAAGAAGTTAGGATTTAACAAATGATCATGATTACTGAATCATTACATAGATAGATACTTCCTTTTTACCTTCTAGTATATTAGAATAGATGGGGAAATTAGGGAAATGTCTGGAAACTTCAGAATTATAAACCAGCTGCCTTGATCTCTGATAGCGATTGTGTAACGATACAGCTTTTATCTTGTGATTGTGACTTTTACCCCCCTTGTACCTCCTTATCCTGTCTTTCAACTTTAAAGTCTTGTGACACTAAAAAGACAGCCCCTAACATTTATTAATGAAGGGCCTGAGTCAGCCCAGAACTAACCCACCCCAATTCCAAATTGCCAGATGAAGCTGGATTCAACCAAAACTGACCCACCTGTCATGTGCAGTAGCTTAAACTTTAATCTATAAGCAATACCATAAAATTATCAGTTACTGCAGTTCAGGGAGACAGATTTTTAGGCTGATAGGGGGTCAGATTTCCTGCTTTGCGCTTAGCAGTCAACTCTTTTTCTCTTTGAAACCCTGGTGTCTCAGGAATTGGTTATTTGAGCCATCGGGCACAGAACCCACGGCTTTTGACCAGAAGTAGTATCTCCACCTTTGGATAGGCCTAAAGTTGAACCAAAAGGCCCCGAGGTCTTGAACAATCAAAACCACCTCAAATGTTCATACTTTTTGTAAAATCACACAAGTCTCACTCATAGAGAAATAAATTGCCACAGCCATTTTGGAGAGCCATGTGGCATTGGATGCTGAGATGTTCCATTTCTCAACTCCGGGCTTAGAGGCAATGCTGTCTAGGTGTTGTTCTTTAGAAAGGACAAATGTTCGACTCACTCTTCCTTGTGCACAATATATCTCACGAAGAAACAGCAAAAGGCAGAAGCACCTGATAAACCATTTGTGTAAAAAGGAGGGGAAAATGAATACTGATGGTTGCTTACATGTGCATGGAAGAAATTCCTAGAAGGATACACGAGAAACAAAGAGTAGTGGTGACCCGTCATGAGAGATATGGGGATTTGGCAGATGGAAGACAGTTTGGAGAAAGACTCTTTTTTTTTTTCCCATGGGCAGGCACCGGGAATCGAACCCAGGTCCTCGGGCATGGCAGGCGAGCATTCTTACCTGCTGAGCCACCGTGGCCCGACCTGGAGAAAGACACTTCGCCAACCCCTTTTGTCGTTTTTTAACTTGAATCACATGACACTTGAATTGTCATGCCAGGCCCCAGTTGGTTTACTGTTTTTTGTATTTGTTTGTTTCCATTTACAGCAGTGAGCTTCCTTGTCCACGGTGCCGTATGCTTCTGGGGTGGATCTTCCTCTAGGACAGATATGTGAAAAGGGAATGGCTGTGTCAAAAGGGCACGTTCAGCGTTGACAGGTGTCAAGTTTGCTCTAAAATGGCCCTCTCCATTCACTGCCAGTGAACCTCTTCCTCTCCCATGGCCTCACCCACAGCAGATGCTCCCGATCTTTAAATTTACCCTTCGCATTGATACTGTGCTGTTGCTTCCATGAGCATTTTCCAAACGGCAGTGGAATAATTCCGTAAGATGGTGAGGTTGACCGCCTTTCCATTCACTCTCCAGCCATTTGTTTCTTCTTCCAGAAGCACTTCCTGCTCAGATCCTGCCTCCTAGATCGCTTATCTTTCCTTACTGACTTGCAGGAGATGTGAATGTAGCCTGGCTATTACTCATTGTCAGTGCTGCCTGTTGTCGATACTTTTCCTTCTGGTCTGTGGCTTGGCTTTGAACCTTGTGAATGGTTTCCTTTTGTCACAAACAACTTTTCAAATTTTCGTGGGGTCAAATTTCTCAATCCTTTTCTTCCTGGCATCTGCTTTGGGACCTTCTGTGTCCTCATCTGATAAAACCCTAGCCTTGCAGGATGGTTACACAGCATAGAGACCCTGGGAATAAAGCACCTGACAGGACTGAGCCAGTACTTCCAAAATGGACATTTTTGGGGTCTCCCTGCTCACCTTGCCTCCCCACCCCTCCGAACATGGCAGCCAGAGGCAGCTTTCTGCAGACATCACTCTCCTGCTTGAAAAACTTTTGGCTTCCTAAAGAGGATGAAGCGCGAATTCCTTTAATGGGTAAAGATCTCAAGTCTTCAAACACAAATGCCTCCCTGCAAGGGTTGAGCAGGTGAGTAAATGCATAAATGGGCTGCGTAGGGGAGTGTGGCAATCACACTCCTCAGCCACAGGGGACAGCAAAAATGCAAGCCCAGGTTTGCCAGAGCCTCTGAAGAAAGCTGTACATCTATATTTTTAAATGTGGAATCCTCTACCATTTAAAAATGACTGGCAACTAGATCTTTAAGCCACTGTCAGGGTCAAACAAGACCCACCTGTGAGCCAGGTGTGGCTGTAACTACCCTCGACCATCTGGACCTCACCCACCTTTCTAGAAATCACCTCACACACACCCCCTCCCCACCCCACCCAGCTGACATGCCAGCCACACTGCACCACTATGGATGCACCATGTTTTCCTCAGACCTGTGCTTTTGTACATGCTGATCCCTCCACCTTAAACACCCTTCCCTGCTTCTTTCCTTCCTGGCCAACTCTCACTTGCTTCTTAAAACCCAGCTCAGCTGTCCACTCCAATTACCCAACCCCAGACAGAATCCCATGCTCCTTCTCTGGGTGCCCCATTACTCATGACTCCTCTGTTATCTTGCTTCTGGGGTCACAGAAAGAAACCTGGCTCAGGAGCAAGAATTCCTGGGGTGAAACCTCTGTTCTGCCACCTCCCAGCAGGGGATTCTTGGGCAAGTCACTTAACCTCTCTTTGCCTCAGTTTCCTCAATTGTAAAATGGAAATAATGAGACCTACCCTTGCTCAGGTATCTGGGAAGATAAACCAAAATGATATAAAAGAAGTACCTGGCACATAGCTTGGGGCTTCATAATGGTTTGTGGAATAAGAGAAAAAATGAAATAAAGAATAAATATCTCCTCAGGGTGCTCTGAAGTCAGAACCTGGAAAAATATTGCTAACTTTCTGGAAGGGAGCTTGGGATGGTGTCTAAACTCCTTTGCAAACTGCCCTGATTTTGGACAAGGCTGTGGCCCCTCTATCTTCCAGTGGCACCCACCCTGAGAAGGCCCCAGGCTAAAGCCTTGGTAGGTAAACTGAGGCAGGTGAGCCAGGAAGAGTAGAGGGGAGATGAAAGCGCCTCGTGTTCAAAGAAACACAGAAAGAGGCAGGGAAAGAGGCAGCCACCTCTCAGGCCTCAGTCTCTACAGCTGTACCCTCTGTGAGATCCAGAATTTAGTTTGGGTCCCCACATCTGGCATAGAGCAGGTGCTCAAAAAATATTTGCTGGTTGAATGGATGACTTCAAAATACAAACAAGGTTGCCTAGAAAAGTGTCAATGGTTATACATGGATTCAGCCACTCCCCATGGCCCCTCACCTGGCCTGCTCCCAGGATGGGGTCCAGTGCTAAGCTCAGAATTGGGGTGGGGAGAACCTTCAGAGAAATGGGGATATACAGGACCAAGCAGAGGAAGGTCCCAGGAGGCTGATGAGGCTCAGGTACTCCCATCTCTGAAGTCTAAAGAGATCTGAGGCCAAGATTCATGCCAGCAGAAGACATGACAGACACTGTCTCTCCAGCTAGTGAAAGAGAAGGGGATTGAGAGAAAGCAGGAGCCCTGGAAGTCCTCCACTTCTTCAAACATAGTCTCTCCTCCTCATTAGATTGAAGGGACTGGGCTCAGAAAGGAGAAGGAACTTGCCCAAGCTCATCCCCCTAGGATCTGAACCCAGGTTAGCTGCCTTCAGAGGCTGGGTTCCTTCCACTAAATCCAGTTTACTGGATAATGGGAGCTCCACTGCCCACCACTGTTGGGGTGCTGGATGTCAGACTTGGCTCTGGGCTTCCAGGTACCCAGCAAGTAACATATTCCCTAACTCTCAATGGTGGTCCACACAAAGAATGAGGCTGCTGCTTCTGTTTCTCAAATGCAGTCTAGTTTCCTGTCTGATCCCCTCCTTTGAAATTCTGGCCCCATACTCCAATGGCACTGACTGCTGCCTGGGTTCCCCCTCCCAGACAAAGCCACACTGCTGCCACCATTTGACTGGGGTCCTCTCCACAGACTGAGCACATGGGGCCACTGGAATCTCAGTTCATGCACAGCTCGGTTACCCAGTTTTAGGCAACCCTGCCTGTCCTTCAAGCCAGCTGTTGGGGAGAACAGCTTTCATTTTTGCTTTTGACCTCGTGAGAGAATAATGATTTGCATCATGGAAAAAACAATCCCTGGAGGAAACATTGTGTCCAAAAGCTGCTCTCAATTCTCCCTTTAACTTGGTGCTTTACCTGGCCCCTCCGGCATGGGCTGAGGACCCTTCCTGCTGGGTTCCCAGTGCCACTAACCCAACTGGTCACCATTACTCCTGCCTCCAGCAACTCAAAAGATCATATGAGACCAACTTAAGATCATTTGTCATGTGCGCTAATTAAGCCTCATTCAATGTTGACCCAATAGGCAAGAATCATTCACAGAACAATAGTACCTACTCAGGATGAATTCAGCACTCCTACAATTCTTCCAGGATGACCCTGGAAATGGATTTATGGCAAGAGATGAGCAAGGATGCCACTGCAGGCAACACAGCCCATTTCCCAAATACTTTGGAGGCCAAAGTCATCCAGGGTTTCTCAATAAGGAAGCTGTCAACAAAAGGGGTGGAGAGTACTTCATTGGGCAAGATTGTCCTGCAAAGGCCAGAGATTTAGCATCCCTAACCTTCTCCCACTAAATGCTAGTAGTACTGCAATTATGGTGATGACCCAAAGGCACCCCCACCCATGTCCGAATGACCCTTGGAGAGCCACATTCCAGTTCAACCTTTCAAGCCACACTGCCAATGAAAGTTCATCCAGGCTTTATTTACATGCCCCTAATGATGGGGAGCTCACACCTTCTCAAGGCAGCCCAGCCCATCCTGGCCCAACCATGGCCAAGACAAAACTCTTCCCCACTAGTTGCTGGGACTTGCCTCCCTGTGACTCTTCTCTCCCAGTGGGACTCAGCTCAGCCATGTGGGTCCCTAGACCTCCCTGCTTTCCCCACCCTGGAAGGCTCTCAGGAGACTTGATCTTCCCCCTACCCCAAGAATGCTCTGTACCTCCACTTGCTGCTCACGGGGTGGGCTCTCTGCCTTCCCCACACTCTGGCCTGGTGTGTCCCCTTACCAGGGTAGCAGGGAAGTTTCACTGCTACTGTTGTGCTAAACACTGACCCAGACTGTGCTGGGAGCCAAGAAGCCCTGATCTTCATTCAGTCCCTGCCCTGCACTCTGGAGACATGGGTCAAACCAGCCTGGCGGGGAGGAGACCAGGGTAAATCTCCAGGCAGTCCTGGGCCTCCAGCCACACCCAGGGCAGAGGCTGAGAACAGATATGACACTCAGTGACCATCTGAAGGGATGGAAATGCTCCCTCATTTTGCAGTTCCCAAAAAGAGATGGGGAATCAGTTTCCTGGGAGCAACAGTCTGCATGCGTGGGAATCCTGGGGAGGGAGCTGTGCTCAGCTTGGGTTGGGGCGCAACAACTCGGGTTGCCAAGGACAAGCAAAAGACCCCACAGAAGCCATATTGAAGCCCAAGCCCCCATCAGGTTCACAGCGGTTAAAGACAATGACCCTGGAGCCAGACTACCTGGGTTCAAATCCCAGCTCTGCCTCTTACCTGCTCACTGCCCTCGGGCAAGTCACTTAACCTCTTTGCCTCAGTTTCCTCACTGGAAATGTGGGGATAATAATAGTACCTACCTCATAGGATTGCTCTGAGAAATAAAATGGCTAATACATAAAGTACTTAGAACACGGTGTGGGTTATACTAAACCCTTAACAAACACTAGCTGTTATGATGACAACAATCACACATGCTCACCACTAAAGTGCCTGCTCCAATATCACTCTGCAGCGCACTCCCATTTCCCCAGGGCCTTCCACTGGAACAAAGCCCTCTGCACTTTTCAAAACACTTCCTCTTCCATCTTATTTCGTTAGATTCACACAGCATCCTCCTGGGACAGGACCATTTACCAATTTTCCTGGGAGGAAGAAACTGAGGCCCAGATGGGTAGAGAAAGTTGCCGTGGGGAGTCACAGAGTCATCTTCCTTGATCCTCACAATAACTCTACCTAGAGGCTGTTAATGCTCCCATTTTACAGAGGAGAAAAGTGAGGCTCAGAGAGGCAAAGTCATTCACCCAAGGTCACACAGCTTAAAAGCAGCTATGCTAGAATGGGAAGGTTTGCCCAGGGAACAACATGGGGTAGGGTGGGAATTGCATACAAGGCAGGGAGAGGCTGTTCAGCTCAATGGTGAGCCCCGTGCAAACCAGAAACGCAGACCTAAGTCATTTCCCCTCTCCAAGCCTCATGGGACCACTGTGAGGTCAGGATGTGAAAGCTGCTGGCAGAGGGCCTGGCTTACAGCTGGTGGTCAACAGAGTCAGTTCCTCCCCTGCCCCCTTTACTTTATTTCATTCACTGCTCACTTAGTGAGCACCCGCTATGTGTCAGGCCCTGTGCTGTGTACTGCAGACTCTCAGATGATCACATGGGGTCCCTAACCCCAGAAAGCTCTATATGGGGTGCAGGAGACAGAGGAGCAAATCTATAACTGCTTCCCAACAGCAGAGGAGCCAGAGAGATTACTTCTGCCAGGTTGGGGAGACAACAGGAAGTTGCACCCACAGGTCTGAACTTGGAGTCAAGAACTAGAAGAAAAAGAAATTTGCTGGGTGAAGGAGAAGGTCGAGAACAGGCACCCCAAATAAGAGCAAGCAGCCTGAGCAAAGGCGGAACTGAACAAGGTCTGTGGAAGGATTAAAGAGGGAAAAAAGGTTACTGTAGCCAGATCACAGAGGCCTTGAATGCCAGAAGCCTCGAACTGGGGGCTCAGGATGAATCCAGCTCAAAAAAGGGATTTGTTTGACCCTCAGAACATTTTTGTTTGAATTCATGGTGAACGCTTTAGAGTTGGGATATATTATATATAAAACTGTAGATCTTAAGCATCTCTGAAAATATCAGAAGATCTGATAGGCTGAATCAGAGCTCCCACAAGGCCTGTACTCTCTGGTCAACTCTGCCCCACATCCCCCACCCTTCACTCCCTCAGTCCACAAACATTTATTGAGCAGCTCGCATATGCCAGGCACAGTGCTAGTTACTGGGGTACAGTGGACAAGTCACAGCCCTTGTGACACTTGCATACTAGTGGGTGAGACGTGATAAACAAATATGGAACATAAAGTCAGGCAATGCAAAGCCTTGGAAAGCAAAAGAAAATTAAGGGGATAAAGAGTTCCTCTTTTAGATGGGATGGTCAGGGAAGCATTATGTGCTCCATGCTGTGAAACATCTGTTCTTTCTGAGGAGAAGACATTTGCATAGCTTTAAATGAAGTGAGAGAGTGAATCATGTACATATAAGGTGGGAAATCATTCCAGAATCAGTAAGTGCAAAGGCCCTGAGGCCCTCTTCATTCACCTTTTGGGAATCTTGCCCCTGCAGGCACTTAAGTGTGAGACTTCTGACAGAAGCAATGGAGCACAATGGGCAACTTGTAAAACAGGTGAAAGCAGCTGCAGATGTGCGTTTCAGATTGAAAAATCTCTCACTGATGGTGAGTGAGGCATGAGAGGTGGGGGGACTGGGTGGAGGGCCCAATAGGATTGTTTCCAATGGGCAATAAGGATAACAAGGAAGAGGCAGAAAAGGTGCATACATGGCACATTAAAACCTGAGCCCTGGGACAGAGAAGCCAAGAGCTGGAGCAGGGAAATCCTCATCTCCTTGCTCACCAACTGCGTCATCTACCAAACCCTGCAAAGTGGGAGGCAGAAGCCAGGGAAGAGAGACCAAGCATGCTAAATCTTCTGCAGTTCTAGAGCTGGGTTTTCTGTTTTCCAAGCCTACCTGGGCTGTTGCTTTAGAAAGTCAACCGCAAAGGAATCAGGTTTGATTTTTTTTTGTTGTTATTTTTTGCTTTCCTACCCTCTTTCTTAGCAAAATTAGAATATAGATTCCCTGTCCTTTTACCCCAAAAGTAGGAGACAAAGAGACACTATTATTTTTAAAAAGGAGAGGGGAGAAAAAACAACCTACAATATTATCCCGTCCTCCTTAGCTTGGGAAGGGGGGGGGTGCAGAGGGAGGGTGCATTTCTCCACGCTGACATCATATTCCACGTCACCGGGAATAACTTCCGCCATTCAAAGCTTCATTTGCATTTTTGGAGGTGCAGGGAGACATTTAAAATCAGCCCTGGTGTTGACATTGCAGTCATTAAAATCAAACAAAAGATCCTTTCCCAAGTCTGGCTCGTTCTTCTTAAATTTATTTGGGTCCCACTACCTGATTTAAGGCAATGAGCAGATGTTTCACACCATGAAGCACATAAACTCCAGATGCCGCTTTGTTCAACACACGCACATGCACTGGCAACCACACACACACACACACATGCACCCAGGACTCGGGACAGCAAACACTCACGGCTCCCCTTCTGGCACTTGGCGTGCCCACATGGACCATTTGTAACCTCTGCCTGCAGTTCTGACAGATGAGCAGCGGGAGCGAGTAGCCAATCAAATCCCGCCCTGTCGTCTTCCTGTTGTCTCCTAGGTAACCAGCACAGGGACACATTAGCTAGCTGGGTACCACACACACACACACACACACACACAATCATGCTCCCCTAAAAGTCCGGAACTGCAGAGATACTGGATGTGCTTTCAGCACCCTGGACAGCTCCCCGTGGTGGCATGAGTTGTTTCAGCACCCTGGACAGCTCCCTGTGGCGGCATTCAAGGCATTTGACTCCTGTCTCCTGCAGCCTCATCCCCCAGCTTTCCCACCTCCACCCCTTTACTCATGCCATTCCCCTGCCTGGAATGTCTCTCCCCACTACCATCTCCAACATTCAAAAATCTTACTCAACTTCAGAGGCAGCTCAGGTCCTTAACAGTCCAACAGTTTCCATCATAGAATAAAACCACACTCTTTCCCGTGGCGGACAAGGCCTTATGTGATCTGACCCTCCTCAATCTGTGTCCTCACTCTCCTTCCTCACTCCCTTCTCTTCCTCCAACAGGTCAATCGGGCCCTTCCCAAACTACACCCCTGCAAGCCAGGGTTTTCCTGTGTATTCGCTGTTCCTTCTTTCTGCCTGGATGTCTTTTCTGCATCTCTCTTGGTATAGGTGGGCTTTCTCATGCTTTATTTTTGCGGGGGGAGGGGATACATGGTCTGGGAATCGAACCCAGGTCTCCCACATGGAAGGTGAGCACTCTACCACAAAACCACCCGTGCACCAATTTTCTTTCATTCTCTAGTCTCAGCTTAAAAGTTACTTCTTCAAAGAAGCTTTGTCTGACCACCCTATTTAAAGAAGCCCTCCCCCAAAAGACCCTCCACTACATCACCCTGTTTTAGTGCGTTGTTGTATTCATAGCACTTCTAACTCTGAAACTATCTCATTCATATTTATTTGTTTGTTTCTTCTTCATCTCCCCCTCTGGAATGCACACTTCATTAGAATGGGTCTTTGTCTCATTCGGGGCTCCATCCCCAGCACCCAAAACAGAGCCCAATAAATAAATGCTGAAAGAATAAAAAGTCATTTCCTCTTTGCTTGCTTCTGTACTTCCCCATCTCTCTAATAAAAAAAAGGTAGACGTGATGACTTCTATTAACCCTCCTGGCTAACATTCCGAGAGTTTATTAGAGAGCAGAAAGGACCGGCATAAGGAGGAAAATTAATCAGGCCTCACCACAGGAAGAATCGGCCGACAGAAATCTGACCTTCAGGACTGGGTTGCAGCGCCCTCTCCCCAAAAGGAATTCGCTGCTGCCCTTGGTCCCAAGTCCCCCAAGCACCGGGCACCTTGAACCTTTGTCATGCAAGGGGCTGGGGCTTTTTGAGGCTGAAGACTGACTTTTATTTTTTGGATCCCACACAGAGGCATGCAAGAGCCAGCAGTGGCAAGGGCTCAAGAAGTGTTTGCTCAAGAGAGGAATGAATGGCAGAAAACGTGTCACCATCTATAGAACCACAAAAGTCAAGGTACTGACTCATTGGAACACAAGTGTCATACACACATAACTCAAAAACACTGTGAAGCTAGAATCACAGAGTCCCCCAATTCCAGTGGCTGCATGGGTCTCTCTTCAAGGGACATGCCTACTACTTTAGGTTCTAAAAACTGGGAGTGACCCCAATATGTGTGCTGTGTAAGTGTGTGCTGAGCATAAACCGCAGACAACCTCATTGGGAAAATCCAGGCTGTGGACTCAGGTAGCCATATGGTAGACACAAGCCAGTTGGAGCCCCAAACGCTAGGAGTAGTGAGCTTCAAGTCAGCCATCACACTTCAAAAAATTCACTGAGTCAAGTTATCCACTGACCAAGGCACTAGATCATTTCCAAAATCTGTAGTAAAACAAGACACAATGATCAGTAAAGGAAAAGCAGGACTAGTATTTCTTGAGCACTTACTATGTGCTAGGCACTGCACATATATGTTAACACTGACTCTTCATGACCACCCATGAAGGTTATCATTCTCACTTGACAGCTGGAAAAAAAAAAAACAACTGAAGCTCAGAAAAATTAAATAGCCTGCCCAAGGTCACCCAGTTGGCAAGCAAAGGGGCCTAAGATAGGGGTGTGGGTCCGATCTCCAAGCCCACTCTTCTTTCCCCAGGACCTTAAATTACACAAAAAGGTAAGCAGAGGAGCTGGCTGAAGCTGCATGGCCCATCTCTGCCTCTCTCTCACTCAGCCACTCTCGGGCATGGCTGACCTCCCATCATGAGCCTCTTGTCAGGCTGGATCTGCATCTCAGAGCCTCTCATTTGAGACCCAGCCCACGGGAACTGATTTCCTGTGGCCCTGAGAAGGCCGGGGATTTTGTCCTTTTAAAATAGTAATTTCCTGCTAGTGAGGGTGGATGTACCAGCCACCCTCTTATTCAGTGCTGAGCTCAAAGATCAATCCCAATGAGGATTTTCCAAGGAAAACTCAAATGCTAGGTGCCTCCAGGCATCAAGGGAGGGAGAAGCAGCCTCCTCCCAAGACATGTGGCCAGTGGGGAGGGGGGCGGGGAGGGCAATGCACTATAGGATCACAAGACTCGCATAGACCCTTATACACTGCAACTTAAGCCTCATACACACCCCACACAAGTCTTGAACACACGGCCCATGTGCCTCACACATCACACATGTGCCTCACATGTGAATCAAACATGCCACCCACGCAGCCCATGCATGTCACACATGTGCCATGCACACAGCTCACACATGCCTCACACACACACACACACAGGAAGGAGGGTGAGGGGCAAGAAAGCAAAGCCCTCCTAGAGCACTACAAACTCCCACTGCCAAGCCTGCTCTGGGCTGTGCACTCATTTCATCCTTACTAGAGAATAAGCCAAAGAGGTATTAGACCCTCCCTTTACAGGGACAGAAATTGAGCCTCGGAGGGGCAATGACTTGTCCAAGATCACACAGCATGCCTGGGACTGAGCTGCCCCATTTCCTGACAGGCTAGCCTGGTGGCCTCCTGGCTTTGTGAAATTTCCTTTTTAATTTCCTCTGTTCCTAGGTAGCAGCTCCACTGAGTAGGGGTACTCCTGTTAGACATCACCACCACCCCTTTTTAATAGTACTATCCACCTGCTCCTCCTGCAACACTGGGGAAGGAAACCTGGGTATCCTCCTTGCCCTAAACCTGCCCCAACAGTACCAAGTGAGGTCAGAGGGGGAGTTGAGGGTCTGTCCCTGTAGATGGGCAGAAGTGAAGGCCTGTCAGGGTCTCGGGGACACCTGCTAAGGCTGAATGGGTCTAAACAAGACCTTCTACAGCTCAGCTCCCAAACACACAGGACTTGCTGTGGGGGGCGAGGTGACAGAAACTGCTTGGCCCGGGGGACAGGACAGAAGAGACAGGGACTGCCTCTTCCAATTCCATTCATCGCACTCCCACAGGAGCTTCCAGTCTGGGGTGGAAATGGATCCTTTCTCATAAGGCTGAACTGGTCCAACTGGGGGAACAGATTGGAAGGAAGGGGGAGAACCGTGGAATTCCCCAAAAGCTTGGGGGACACAGGGACTTGGGTTCCCATCCTGGCCCCATCACCTAATGGCGGTGTGACCTTGGCAAGAAGCTTCACCTCTCTGAGGTTCACCGCATTCACCTGTAAAATGGAAAGAACACTACAGACCTCCTGGGAGGGTGGGTGTGAAGGTTAAAGGCAAAGGCAGGCAGATGGGAGGGCACCCAGCACACCCCACAAGGCGCCTGCAGATCCTCCATCGTGCCCCCTCGCCCAAAGTGAGGAGAGGGGTGGTCTGCGGCCATTCTTCACACGACCCCCACTCATAGTTCTGGCAATTCCTAATTAGCACCAAAGCCAAACTTTCCTCAGCGGCTGCAGGACCCGGCGCGGGTCCTCGCTCCGCCTCCCTCTGCTTACAAGACGTTCACACAACAGGTCCAGCGGGTGGGAGCAGCCTGCAGGCGGCCCGGGGCGGAGGGGGTGGCGCCGCAGCGCTGCAGCAGGGGGTAGGCCTGGGCAGGGGGCAGCGCGGCCGGGTCAGGCCCCCCTTCCCCCCTCACACACCGCCTCTTAGCAACTTTGAGGAACTATGGACTCCGGGTTCGTGCCGGGGTGCCACCAGGCGTGCAAGGAAAGTTAGGTTTCTGGGTGTGCAGCCTTGGGGTCCAAGGACCTCTTTCGTAAGCGCCGGGCACATCGTGGCCCCAGGCCAGCTCGCGGGGAGCCGGGAGGCACGTGGCAGCCGCGCCGACCCAAGGCACGCTCCGGGAACCAGCCTCGCCGGCCGGTCCGAGGATGCGCCCTCGAGGCTTCGGACCCTTCGTTCCAGCCCCTTGCGGTCACCTTGCCCCGGGTCCCACCTCCGCGCGTCCGGCGGAGACCCGCCCCCACCCCCACACCGCCGGCTTTCCCGGAACCCAGGCTCGGCTCTGCACCCTGTGTCCTGCGGTGACCCCTTCCAGCGGCCCCCGCTACCGGGCGCTCCGGGCTCCCCGCGCCTCGGATCTCGCCGCCCGCCCCTAGCCCCCTGCAGTGCCCCTCACCGGGCGCCCCCGAGGTGGAAGCTCCGGGCCGGTTCAGCCCCGGGTCCGCCCTCGGCTCCCGGCGCCGCGCCGGCTGCGCACCGCGCCCGGGCAGCGGCCGCGTCCTACCTTCGTCCGGCAGCCGCTGCAGGCAGAGCGCGAGGTTCCTCCGCCAGCCGCGCATCCCGGCGGCCGCCCTGCGGCCCGGCCCGGCCTCGCCAGCGGGGTCCCGGCCGCGGCCCCCGCCCCGGCCCCGCCCCCGCCCCCGCCGGACCGGGCGGCGCAGCGCAGCGCTGGGGAGGGCCCCGGGCCCAGGGCGCCGCGGGCATGGGCGGCCGCGCAGGGTCGGGAGGGTGCCGGGCGGCCGCCAGGCGCTCCGCTCCGGCTCCCGAGCCGGCGGCTGAGCAGCGACTCTCCCGGGAGAGCGCGCGCTTTCCGGGCGCGGGGGGCGGGGCGGGCCGGCGGGGGCGGTCTAGAGGAAAGGGGCTGCAGCAGGGACCCCGGGGAGTCCGAGCCGCCTCGTCCCCTCCTTATCCTCCAGCGGGCCCGCTCACGCACCGTGTCCCGTCTCCCCCACCCCCAGTGCCCTCCCACCTGCAACCTAATAAAGCTAATCACCACCAGTCAGTGAATGAATGAATGTGTGAAGAAAAGGGTGAGCGAATGAATGAATAAATGGGTGTGTGAGGGAGTGAATGAGTAAATGAAGGAATTAGTGAGTTAGTTGAGTGAATCAATGGGTAAAGGAATATGTGAATAAGTGATTGGATACGCGAATGAATGAGTGAATTAATAAGTGAGTGAATGAATGGGTAAAGGAATGTGAACATGGTGATAGTCAATCAGTGGATGGATCACTGAATCACTGAAAGACTGAGTGCCTCCTGGCCTCCCGACTGTAAGAGGCAAAGGGGGTCCAGGACCCTGTGCCAGAGCCCTCATCCCAGCCCTGGGAAGCAGGTCACAGGCTTGCATCTTGCAGATGAAATGAAGGGAACTGAGAGGGAGTAGGACTTGTCTAGGGATATAGCACAGAGACTGGAGCCAGGGTAGGGAGTGAAGTCTGTCTGACTGTAGGCTCTGTCCACTGCACCTAATCACAGTTCCCTGGTCTCCAGTGGCAGCCATTGAACTCACCAAGTCTCAGAGGCTGTGAGAAAGAACATTCCATGGAATGGGCATGAGGCTCCTATTCTCAGAAGTCATATTTGCTTCCTCCATGGGAATGGATGAAAAGGTAAGTTGTGCAACCGAATAACGGAGCACTACCCAACCATAAAAGAGAGGAGGACATTCTTTGGGTACTAAAGTGAAGCCGTCTCAGAGCTCCGCTGTTAAGTGATAAAAGCAAAGTGAAGAACAGTGTTTATACAGCATGCAGAAAAAAGAGGGCAGGCTCTACGTACCGATTTGCTCCAATATGTGGGAAAATATCTCTCGTGGAGACACTGGTCCCCTCCAGAAGAGGAGTCATGTGGCTGGGGACAGGTGGCAGCAACTCACGTCCTTTCATTGGATCCCTTTTTTGTGCCTCTTGAAATTTCAAGCCCTGGAAATGCATTACCCATTCAAAAATAAATAAATTAATTAAAGTTTTTAAACCAGGGAAATTTTAAGACAACGCTGAAAAACACATATATTATCATCAAGGCTGCTCCCTCTTGCCTGGTCAGGTCAGCCTGTCTGCCCTCCCTCTCACATCTGGCTCGGAGACAGGGAATCTTGCTCTTCCACGGCAAAGTTGAAATGGGAAGGCTGGTGGTCAGCACAGAGCACATACTACCCTGGGTATGGAGAGGAAAGCAATCAGCCAGCAGGAAGAGAAGCACTGGATGAGCAGATGAGAAAGCTTTCCCTTGGATCCAGGGTTTGTCTGCTTTTAGCTGTGTATCCTTAGGCAGCTCATTTTATCCCATTGAGCCTCCCCATCTGCAAACTAGGGATCATCATAATGTCCTAATGGGGTCTTGCAAAGGTGGAGCCAGTTGCCAGGATTCCAAAAAGGAGTTCAGTGGTAGAATCCCAGGCATGTGATATCATCAGTGAAGCTATCTAAATCCTGACCTTCAGAAGTGCCCTTTGTAAGGAAGGATAAGGGTAAGTTTTTTATGTGATTTTAGATCCCCAGTAAATCTGCAAAGTTGGAATAATTAGCCCCATTTAACAAATGGGGACACTGGGGCTCAGAGAAGTCAAGTGCTTTGTCCAAGGTCACATAGCCAGGAGTTGGCAGAGCAGGCATTTGAACCCAGATCTGCACTCCCAGACGGCGAGGCCCACATAACCCAATTGATATACTTACCACTCATTCGTACTTCTTAAGACCCTGGGATGGGGTCACCTCCTAGCTCCATATAAATCTTAAATCATTCATCACTCAGGTAAGGAGGGCACAAGCCCGGGGCTTGGGCTGAGGGAGGGGCAGATCAGCACACAGGCCCCAAGCCTGCAGAGTGCTGACTCCAGAACTTGTCTTAATGGCTGTGAACAGCAGAATTGTGAATCACTCCTGTCACCTGCCCGATTGATGGTCTCCACTGCCAGGGAACCCGCTGCTCAGAAGGATGACGGAGCTGGAATCACTGGCAGGAGAGGCACAGATTCCAGAGCCAAGAGCCGGAGGCCTCAGCCAAAGCGGCCCAGCAGGAGGTCCTCAGGACTGGTGCCCTAGAACCCGGATTCAGAAACACTTCCTGGGTACCTGAACCCCCTTTGGCGTAGGATAGGTACAACCAAGTCTGCTGAGGCAGGGGACTCCAAGATGAGGAGTAGGAGAACTGAGCCAAACCACTGGGTGCAAGAAGGAAATAATATTCGTTCTCTTTCTATTTGTTTATTAGGTGAAAAAAAAAAAAAGAGGAAGAAAGTAAGCTTTACCAGTATGTAATATATGGATTGACAGTTGTCCGTATATTCTATTTATAAATATATATGCATTTTGGGGATACAAGTTCCCAAATTGTCTTCCCAATGGTAAGAAACTTTTGTGTGAAATCACAAAAGTTCAGAGAAGCCTGTACGAAGACAATCACACCCATACAAGCTGGCCCTCTGGAAGGTAGCTTCCAGGCAGTTGTGCTCTAACTACTGCTCTGCTGACGTCGGGAGCTCCGTGACTTCCTTGCAGCCCCACACCCACAAGCCTCCAGAAAAGCCTTTATTTTCTGGTTCAGGCTCCTGCACAACCTGTCGAGGGCTCATCCCTAACTGCTCTTTTCAAGCTCTGTGTCTGGGACTGGCCTCCCCATTATCTGAGGTTTTACTCTTGGCTCCTTCCCTGATTATTGCTATTAGAAAATCAGTATTCAACATTTTTATTGTCCTTCCCCTTGCAAAAAAATAATTCAAATATTTCCATCTGGTCTACCTGGAAGCAGCATTGAGCATTGAAAGAGCAATTTGAACCAGTCCTGGTTCAAATTCCAGCTCCACCATTCGCTCTTTCACTGCTTTCGAGACACTGAACTTTATGCTGAGTATAGGTGATTTGGACAAAATCCTTGTTCTTAACAAACTTATATTCTAAGGGAACAGCTTGTTTGCTGCATGACCTTGAGCAGATCTCTTCATCTGGCCAAGCCTCAGTTTTCTCATCTGTGAAGGGGACATAACCCCCACCCTTGCAGTGTGGCTGTGAGGAAAAGAGATAAGAATGCAAATGGCTTGACACATATGATAGAAAGCATCTATTATGGGTTCATTGTGTTCCTGCAGAAAGATATGTTGAAGTCCGGCACCTGTGATGTGAACTTATTTAGATATCATTGTCTTTGCAGATGTATTCAAATGACGATGAGGTTGTGCTGAGTTAGGGTGGGCCCGAATCCAATGATGGTGTCCTTATAAGAAGAGAAGACAGACAAGGCAGCCATGTGGAGACAGAAGCAGAGAATGAAGTTAGGTTGCCAGCCCAGGCGTGCCAGAGGCCACCAGATTCCGGAGGAAGGCATGGAACAGATTCTTCCCAGCAGAGACCCCAGCAGGAGCACATCCCTGCCGAAACCTTGATTTCAGACTTCTAGTCTCCAGAACTGTGACAACACATTTCTGCTGTGGTACTTTGTACAGCATGGAAGCATAGAGCTGGAAGGAACCTCAGTCCAATGCCCTTATTCTATAGCTGGTGACAAGGGCAAATGAGAGAGAAGAGCACTTTATTTAAGTCACTCAGTGTGTACAGTTTGAATCTGTGGTAGACCCCAGAAAAGCCATGTCCTTTAATCCTCATTCAGTATTGCCAGCCAGGAGCTTTTTGATTGTTTCCATGGAGATGTGAACCCCCAATTGTGGGTGGTAACTTTTGATTAGATGGAGATGTGTCTCCACCCATTCAAGGTGGGTTTGCTTACTGGAGCCTTTTAAGAGGGAACCATTTTGGAGAGAGCCACACATCCATGAGAGCCCACGTAGCTAAAGACCTTTGGAGATGGAGAAGGAAAATGTCCCTGGGGGAGCTTTATGAAGCAAGAAGCCTGGAGGAGAAAGCTAGCAGACGTCACCATGTTCACCATGTGACTTTCCAGTTGAGAGAGAAACGCTGAACTTCATCGGCCTTTCTTGAGTAAAAGTAACGTCTTGTTGGTGCCTTACTTAGGACATTTTTATAGATTTGCTTTAATTGGGACATTTTCACCATCTTAGAACTGTAAACTTTCAACTTAGTAAAGTCCCCCTTTTAAAAGCCATTCTGTTTCTAGTATTCCAACAGCTTTCAAACTAGAACCCGCAGTGAGGTGGGACAGGGCAAGAACTGGGGCCCAGCCATCCTCTCTTGTCCCTCTTCCCTTGAGGCTAAGACTGTCTGCATACCTCGTCCAGGGCTGAGGAGGCCCATCATAGCCTAGGGTGGAAAGTAAAGTGTTCTGACCTCGGAGGCTACCCTTCACCCTCTCACCAGCCAGCAAAGCTGGAAGCGGACATCTCTTTCCTCACTTCATGTGATGGTTTGAAACTGTAAATATCCCAGAAAATCCATGTTCTTAAAGCTAACCCATTCCCATGGTGTGAACCTACTCTAAATAAAACCTTTTGATGAGGTGACTTCAGGTAAGGTGTGGCCCAGGGTGAGTCTTAATCCTATTACTGGAGTCTTTTATAAGAGAATGAAATGCAAACAGGAAAACAAGCCATGGAAGCAAGAAGCTGAACTCAACAAAGCCCAGAAGACAAGGAAGAGACCAGCAGACGTCACCCTGTACCTTGCTATGTGGCAGAGGAGCCTAGGATTGCCACAGCTAGTCTTCAAGAAGAAAGCATCACCTTGATGATACCATGATTTGGACATTTTCATGGCCTCAGCTATAAGGTAATAAATCCCCATTGTTAAAAATAAAAGCCCAAGCCATGTCATGGTATCCACCTTAAGCAGCCTTGGAAACGAGAACCCACAAGTGGTCACTGGGGGAGAAAGCTTACCTTCATCTTCCTTTTAGAAATAGCAGCATCTAGGGTTTGGGCCAGAGCAAGGGCTTGGAAACCCCAGGCCACATTTGAGTTTCTTGGAAACGACTATTCTGTAAATATCAGTTCAGCCACAATTGTTCAGAAAAGCGGCCCAGCACCATGTGGGGAGGGGCTGGAGAGCAGGATGAGGACGCCAGGATGAGCTTTCCTTTCACCATCCCCTGCAATTCAGTTCTTGCCCTGAATCTGTACATCTCACTCAGCAAAACAGAAGCTTGGTAGTGCTCCCATCCTCTTCTTAGAAGGCCTTTTAGTGGGCGTGCTAGTTTGCTAACTGCTGGAATGCAATATACCAGAAACGAATGGCTTTTAAAAAGGGAAATTTAATCAGATGCTAGTTTACAGTTCCAAGGCCGAGAAAATGTCCCAATTAAAACAAATCTATAGAAATGTCCAATCTAAGGCATCCAGGGAAAGATACCTTGGTTCAAGAAGGCCGATGAAGTTCAGGGTTTCTCTCTCAAGTGAGAAGGCACATGGCGAACACAGTCAGGGTTTCTCTCTCAGCTGGAAGGGCACATGGCGAACATGGCGACATCTGCTGGCTTTCTCGTGGCTCTACAAAAGGGGCTCTCTCCAAAATGTTTCCTCTTTTAAAAGATTCCAGTAATCAACTCCACCTTCAATGGGTGGAGACACACCTCCATGGAAATCATCTCATCAAAAGTTACCACCCCATTATGCTGAGTAAGACCAGCCAAAAACTAAAGGACAAATACTGTATGGTCTCACTGATATGAACTGACATTAGTGAATAAACTTGGAATATGTTGTTGGTAACAGAGATCATCAGGAGATAGAAATAGGGTAAGATATTGGGTAATTGGAGCTGAAGGGATGCAGATTGTGCAACAGGACTGGATACAAAAACTCAGAAATGGACAGCACA
>PVIY010019048.1:0-30679 GCA_004026745.1 Myrmecophaga tridactyla
TGAATGCCAGGACCTAAAAACAACAACAACACAATAAAGTAGGAAGGAAGAGAGGAAAAAAAGAAACACCTTTCCCAGCCTTTGAACATTACACCTGAGCAAGTGCTTTCCTTCAGAGCTTATCCATTCAATGAATTTAGGGAATAGCTCCAGGCCAAGCATAAGGGCCTCCTGACCCTTTCTGTGCATGTTATCTTTGGAATTCCTCCATTTCCATAGTTCTGAAGGTCTCTTCTGCCCTAGGAAACAGTTTCCTAACATCTGGGATAGGATATGGAACTCTGTGTCCCGCAGCCCAGAATCCCTTGTCCCAGGCAGTATGACCTGACTACTGCCCCTCAGCATTGTGCAGGCACATTGGGTGAGCACCTTTCTCTACCCAGGCCAAGTACTAGGACTGTGATTCCCTTAAGCCAACGCTAGACAATTGGGCCAAACATTCATGCTCCCAATGTGTGTACAGGAGCTCTTTTGCTTCCTCTGCAATCAGGTTCCAGTACTGGGAGCATGGCCAGTCAGGATACCAGCGGATTCTCCTGCTTTAACTTTTTCTTGATTCGGTGCTCATCTTGTTCCTGTAGTCTTTTAATTTTTTTTTTTTAACTATTTTTATTGTGTAGTATAACATATATACTATATGAAGCAAAGAAATAAAAAAAAGCAATAGTTTTCAAAGCACTCTTCAATAAGTAGTTACAGGACAGATCCCAGAGTTTGTCATGGTCAGCCGTATGATCTTCTCATATTTTTCCTTCTAGCTGCTCCAGAATATAGGAAGCTAGGGGGCTTAAATATTTTTTTTATCATCACAATCGACTTTTTTCCTTCCTTTTTTTGTGAAAAAAAAAAAATATATATACACAAAAAAGCTATAGATTTCTAAGCACAGCACCACAATTAGTTGTAGAACATATTTCAGTGTTTGACAGTGTTTACAGTTTCACAATTTTAGGTTTTTACTTCTAGTTACTCTAAAGCACTGGAGACTAAAACATTTATCAATTTAACGATGCAGCATTTATATTCATTTGCTAAATCCTATCTTCTCTGTATAACTCCACCATCACCTTTGATCTTTCAATCACTCTCTTTGGGGTGTTTGGGCTATGGTAATTCTAAATTTTTCATATTGGAAGAGTCTGTCACTAATATGAGGTAGGGAGATGGAACTATGTGATGCCCTCAAGAGGCTGAGCTAGGTTTCAGGACTTATCTGGACCAGGGACCCATCTGGAGGTTGTAGGTTTCTGGAAAGTTACTCTAGTGCATGGAACCCTTGTGGAATCATATACTGCCCTAGGTGTTCTTTAGGATTGGCTGGAGTGGTCCTGGCTGGGGGTTGGCATGTTATGATAGGTAGCAAGGTCTAACTGAAGCTTGTGTAAGAGCAACCTCCAGAGTAGCCTCTGGATTGGCTGGAATGGTCCTGGTTGGGGGTTGGAAGGTTATGATAGGAGGCAAGGTCTAACTGAAGCTTGCATAAGAGCAATCTCCAGAGTAGCCTCTCAATTCTATTTGAACTCTCTCTGCCACTGATACTTTATTAATTACACTTCTTTTCGCACTTTTGGTCAGGATGGAATTGTTGATCCCATCCTGCCAGGTCTGAATTCATCCCTGGGAGTCATCTCCCACATCACTGGGGAGATTTTCACCCTGGATGTCATGTCCCACGTAGGGGGCAGGGCAATGATTTCACTTGCAGAGTTGGGCTTAGAGAGACTGAGGCCACATCTGATATATATTTGATTTTAATAGATGAAAAACTAAAATAAGCACCTTCTCCTAGATGACGTAACCAAACCATAAATTCTAAAAGCTAAAATATGCAAATTGAACATAAAAACTATACTTACAGACTTAGCTCTCTTGGGCCTTTTTGTACCTCTCTTGCCTAAAAAAATCAATCTCAGGAGTAAGGCTTTTATAAAATTTAGGAAACTGCAAGTAGCCATACAAGTCACCTAAGAAATGATTGTTATCAGATTACTTTCCAACCTTAAAATCAAACTATGATAACTTTCCTAAACAATTCCTAACCCCACTCAAAATTATACTGATTTCCTAAACCTAAACAAATCCTTTTCCTAAATCAGTTTCCACATGAAAAAATATGTATTTTGAAACTGAATACATACAAAAATAAACTACACTTGAACTAAACTTACATTTCGAGTTCATTTGTTTTAAACAACTTAAGAGAAAAGCACTAGTTCTAAGAAATCTAAACGACTAATCCCTCTATCTGATTTTCAAGCTTACCTTATTATTGTATACTTTTTTACTACATTAATGTAGTAAATTACAATGCTGGCTTTTAATGGCAATGAAAAAGGAGTCAAGCCATTTGGGTAAAATGATGTACCAGAAAGAGCAGGCATGCAACTTACAGTCAGTCCTGGGTTCAAATCCCAACTCTTCCGGGTTTAAATTTCAATTCTTCCAACTGATTGAGGGATATAAGGATAATAGTACCTAATTCATAGGGTAGTAATAAGAATTAAATAAGATATATCTGTGAAATGTCTAACAATGTACATGGGATGGAGCAGACATGAAATGAATATCAGATATGAAATCATTGCCAAGAAAGGATTCTCTGAGTTTTTCTCCAATCTAATGTGGTAATAATGATGACACTTGCTCATTCCATCCCATAGGATTGCTGTGAAGATCTAATGAGATAATGCAAATGGAAGGCAGACTTACAGAAAAAGAACAGGCTTGAACTTTGGACCATTCACAAACCTCTGTAAGCCTCATTTTCTTCAAAATAAACTGAAGGTCATGAGAACTACATCTCACATAAACTGAAGGTCATAAGAACTACATCTCACAAGTTCTTTATTGTAATTCAAAATAAAAGAGATAATGAATATGAAAATATCTAAAAATGTTAGGTAATAGATACAAAATTTTATTATTTTATTACTGAAGTAAACAGTAAATGTCCACTTAAACTGTTTTGTAACAGACAATACATATTATAGTATGGTACATGAGAACTATCATCAGATTTATGAACTAGAATTCTGCATATCATTTTGTTTGGGGGAATTTGAGGTTCTAAGAGTTCTACAATATGTAGGTCTACTGCTTTTGTTGAGAAAAAAGTATGTTATAATGCAGCTTTCTTTTCTGCTTCCCCTTGAGGTTGTAAGATAATTAGGCAGATTGACTAATAACATACTATGCAAGGGACAAACTCAAACACCTACTGAAAACAACAGAAATGTTTAAGCAGTAGCTTACCTTCTTAATTAATTTAAGAGGAAAAACAAAAAACCTGGCACAGTTGTGACAATAAATGCCAACTGATGTTTGGCTGAAGTTTGGAGGATTAATAGGGAAACAAGACAAACTAGTCCATGCAGCTCCATCTAAAGGGGCACTGATACCATAGCTGAATGCCATTAGGGAATGAAGGCCCAGCATGGTCAAGATGCTATATATTTAGAGTAGCTGGAAATTTAGGATTTTAGGTGAAATTTCTCTTTTGTAATATATTGACTCAAAAACATTTCTGACGCTACATAAGCAAAGTTAAACATATATGTGAGTCAGATGTAGCCAATAATTTGCAACCTCTGTATTAAATAAACAGGGTAAATTGCTTGAGGGCATCAGGACCTTGTAGGTTTTGCTTACCCTGGCACATAGCACAGTGTTTTACACACGTTCTAGTTTGGTAGCTGCCGGAATGCAACACACCAGGAATGCAACACACCAGAGACGGATTGGCTTTTAATAAAAGGGTAAGATTTACTTCATTAGTTTTTCAGAGGAAAGGCAGCTAACTTTCATTTGAGGTTCTTTCTTACATGGGAAGGCACAGAATGGTCTCCTGTGGGCCTTCTCTCCAGGCCTCTGGGTTCCAACAACTTTCCCCAGGGCGATTCCTTTCTGCATCTCCAAAGGCCTGGACTGAACTGTGAGTGCTGAGATGAGGTATACCAAGCTGCTTGGGCCGTGCTACGTTGTGCTCTCTCATTTAAGCACCAGCCAATTAAGTCAAACGTCATTCACTGCAGCAGGCACGCCTCCTAGCCGACTGCAGATGTAATCAACAACAGAGGAGGTTCACATACCACTGGCTCATGTCCACAGCAACAGAACTAGGTGCCTTCACCTGGCCAAGATGACCAACTGAATCTAACTACCACATGTCCACCCCTTGTCAACCTGGCAGCTACTTGCATCACCTTAAACAATATTAAGGTGCAAAAAATTCTCTTCTGGCTGTGAACCTGAGCCAATGGTATGTGAACCTCATCTGTTGCTGATTACATCTGCAGTCGGCTAGGAGGCGTGCCTGCTGCAATGAATGATGTTTGACTTAATTGGCTGGTGCTTAAATGTGCAGTGTAGCAGAGCCCAAGCAGCTCAGCATACCTCACCTCAGCACTTGCAGCTCAGTCCAGGCCTTTGGAGATGCAGAAAGAAATCACCCCGGGGAAAGTTGTTGGAACCCAGAGGCCTGGAGAGAAGGCCCTCAGAGACCATTCTGTGCCTTCCCATGTAAGAAAGAACCTTAGTGGAAAGTTAGCTGCCTTTCCTCTAAAGAACTAACAAAATAAATCCCCTTTTATGAAAAGCCAATCCGTCTCTGGTGTGTTGTATTCCGGCAGCTAGCAAACTAGAACAACACATCAGGTGCTTAATAAATATTTTTTGAACAAACTAACAAAGCAACAGATCTTAAACTTAGAGAAAACACCCAGCAACAGGTGAACAGACAACAGAGAGAGAAAATGCTAGGTCAGAAGGCTGCTGTGCTGGTGACCTGGGCATTTTGTTTGTTGCCTTAGTGACTCAGCTGAGCTCAGACCTATATATATTTTTAAGTGTATATTGCCTCCTTTATCTGAAGATACATACTTATCAGCCTATCAACTAGAGAGCACTACATAATATATGCTGTAGTCCAACAAATGCTTATATTTCTACTATGTATGGGTACAGTGTTAAAAGTATGTACACACAGGACAGATATCTTAAATGTTCTTTACTGAGATAATAAAGCAAAATGTAAAATACAAACGTATTTGGAAAAAGCAAGAAGAAGCTGAGATGAGAACCACTAATTCTATTAACAACCATAACATTAACAACTGAGAGTTCTTTCTTGATTCCCTTTCACTATGCACTAAATCACTAAAATAACTAATTGCTGGATTGTGGAGGATCTACAAAATGGGACCTCAGGTAATGAAACCATCTGGAAATCAAGAAAGAACAAGTGTGAAATGGGTTTATTTTATTTTATTTTATTTATTTATTTACATGGGCAGGCACCGGGAATCGAACCCGGGTCCTCTGGCATGGCAGGTAAGCAATCTTGCCTGCTGAGCCACTGTGGCCCACCCTGAAATGGGTTTTAAAACAAATGTTCTAAAAATAAGCCAGAAACAAAAGAGCAATACTGTACAGTCTCATTTAGAAAATACTTACTGTAAGCTCTTGTAACAGTAGTATTTAGTATGGAGCAGTAAATGTTATTTCTGGATTTTGAGAGTCTGTTTTATATATGTATGTGCTGGTTTAAAAGGATTATTATATACCATAGAAAAGCCATGGTTTAATCCTGATCAAATCTTGTGGGAGCAACCATCTCTTTTAATCCCTATTCAATATGTAAATCTGGAATCTTTTGATTAGATTATCTCCATGGAGATGTGGCATGCCCAATTGTGGGTATTAACTTTTTGATTAGATGGAGATGTGACCCCACCCATTCCAGGTGAGTCTTGATCAGTTCACTGGAATCCTTAAAAAGAGGAAGCATTTTGGAGAGAGTAACAGAGCCACGAGAGAAGAGAGCCATGAGAACCATGAGAGACCTCACAGACAGAGACTTCTGGAGATGAAGAAGGAAAACACCCTTTGGGGAACTCCATGAAACAAGAAGCCTGGAGAGAAAGATAGCAGATGTCATCATGTGCCTTTCCAGTTGAGAGACAAACCCTGAACTTCATCAGCCTTTTGTGAGTAAAGGTAACCTCTTATTGGTGCCCTGATTTGAACATTTTTATACATTTGCTTTAATTGTCACATTTTCATGGCCATAGAACTGCAAATTTGCAACTTAATAAATTCCCATTCTGTTTCTGGTATATTGCATTCTGGCAGCTAGCAAACTAGAACAATGTATAACTTCATGTTTAGAGATGAGAATGAAGCTGATCAGGTCGGGATCAAGGTAATTCAGAATACAGGGATAAGGAACACCTGGTTTATATTTTACAACTTCACCTACTCTATGAGACAAAGAAAGAAAGCTTTATTCATCCAGAACCTAAATTTTCTGTAGCACATAATCTAACTCAATCTTTCTGGATAGATCATTTAAACACCCCAAACACAGGGAGAGCTTAGAATAAGAATGAGGGCCTTTAATTCTGTATAGCTTAATATAATGCCTGGATACATCCTAGAGTATTTTAAGCAGATAATCAAAAAGTATTGGCAAAGTCCCTTGAGGGATGGGAGAAAAAATATGGAACTATTAAATTTTACCACAGGGGAAACCTGATACTGTGTCAAACATTAGAGATACCCAAATCAATAAACCAAGCCCTTGATCGTCAGGCTTGTTCTTGTGAAGCTTACGTAAGTAGCGGAGAAGCTTAGCCTACCTAAAGGTATGCCTAAGAGTCATATCCAAAGGACCTCTTTTGTTCCTCAGTGTGGACTCTCTCTCTATCTAAGTGAAACCACTGCCCATCCCCCTACATGGGACATGACACCCAGGAGTGAAAGTCTCCATGGAGGCACAGGAGATGACTCCCAGGGATGAATCTAGCCCTGGCACCATGGGATCAACAATGCCATCCTGACTACAAGGGGAGAAAGAAGTGTAACTAATAAAGTATCAGTGGCTGGGAGAGTTGAAATAGAGTCGAGAGGCTACTCTGGAGGTTGCTCTTACGCAGGTTCAGTTAGACATTGCTACCTATCATGGTTTGCCAAACCCCAACCAAAACCATTTGTCCACCCTAAAGAATACCTAGGATATTATATGAGATTCTACAAGGGTTCCATACACTAGGGTTACTTTCCAGAAACCTACAACCTCCACATGGGTCCCCTGACCAGATAAGTCCTAAAATGCAGAGTAGCCAGCCTCTCCAGAAGATCAAGTAAATTCTATCCCCCTATCCCATATTATCGCCAGTCCCTTCCAACATGAAAAAGTTAGAATGGGCATAGCCCAAAGATGCTGAAAGATCAAAGGTGACGATGGAGTTCTACAGAGAAGGTCAGGTCTCACAAATGAGTATGAGGGCTGAATCACCATACTGATATTTCTTTTAGTCTCTAGGGACTTGGAACAGGCTGGTAGTAAAAACCTAAACTTGTGGAATTGTAACCCATAGCAAACTCTGAAATCTGTTGTACAACTAATTGTTGAGGTATGCTTTGAAATGTATTGCTTTTCTGTATATATGTTATTTTTCACAAAAAAGAAAAAAAAGTCAATTGTGATGATAAATGCACAGCTATATCATGATATTGTGAACTAATTGTACAGTTTGGATGATTACATGGTATGTGAATATGTAATATATATCAATTAAAAATGCTTAAAAAACAGTAACTGTTTTAATGAAAGGGTGAAAAACATACTGATTAGAAAAGAGGCTGACTTCCCTTCAGGGGCCTATTCAATCCACCAATCCATTCATTGCCTGGGAAGATGGTAGGGTCCTGGGGCAGCCAGCAACACCTGAGTGATTTGCACTGGGATTAGGAAGAACCTGTTCTCACCAATACAGAAGGCACTGGAAAGGAGGGTTGGGCTGAAGACAGAGACTTCTATCATTGAAGCAGCCTTGCTTGGTCAGGGATATAAGTACATTTGTAGTTCTGAAAATTATTTGCCAGATTCCTGTTCAAAGACTCTGTTCCTATTTTAATTTCCACCTGCCGTGTATGAATGTCAGAAAAATGTATTATCACTCTTTTGATCTTTGCAAATCTTATCATTAAAAAGGGTATTTTAATTTTCATGAGTGAAAATTCTCATGTTCTCATTATTTGAAATGCAGTCTTATCATACATCAAATTCCCATATGTATTTGGGTCTATTTATGGCCATCTTTTTCTATTCCATTTAATAATTTAGTCCTGATCCAGTGTCATGCTGTTTTAATTAATGTAGCCTAATACTATGTTTTAATATCCAGGCTTTCTACTCTTCTCTCAGTTTTCTTCTTTTCAAAGCATTTCTGGCTAGTCATGTTTGATTATTGTCTCTGAACCTTAGAGTTAACTTATCTGCTTTTAAAATTCTGTTGTTCTTTTCATAAAGACCATGTTAAGTTTATAGATTACCATTGGGAAATTGATATCTTTGACAAATAAGATCATGCATGTACCACAGCATGTTTTAGTGTATATGCTGGTAATACCTGAAATCAGTGGACACATATGGCACATTGGAAAATTTGGAAGAGGGGTTCTTTTACATTCCAACAAATGGGATTATTATAACTTTAAAAGAAAAGTTCAGAGAAATGTATGCTTTGCCTCTTAAGATTAGTCCCTACATTAGGCTTTCATTCTTCTTTAGTGATTTATTATTTACTCAATCACTGCCATTAGTGTAGACCAGATATATTTATATTTTGGGCTATAATCCAATACCATGTCACATTAATTTTGTTGCTCAAATTGTTCTAACTTTGGTTATTGGGAACTCTTTCAAGTTGGCCTCAGTGCCCCTTTTACATACCATCTTCCTTTTGTTTTTTGAGCAACTTCCTTGCTTTCTGATACTACAAAGTGCTCAAGGCTCACCTTGATTTTCCCTGCCGCAGCCTCAGACTCAGTCATCTCTCCAAGAAGCCCTGGTTCCTTTTAACTGGAGAGTGGTATTTAGAAACCAAGATCTAGGTGTTAGGTGTCAAAGATTTTTTAGTTCTATTTAGATGGCAAATGAATGAAGTTATCTAGAATAGTTTTCTTAATTATTTATGTATTGTAATGTTAGCTTAGATACACTGTAAAAAAAATGCTGAGTTAAATACAAAAGACTCTTGTGTTAATATTGCCTTTCCTTAAATCAAACTACTCTTCAACTATCCAAAAGCCATCTCTAAGGTAATCCGGGGAAATGTTATGGATTATCAAGGCAAAGGTGATCTAAAGAGGGGGAAAAAAGCACTTAAAAAGCTAGAGCAAGTGTTTTTCTTTGCTAAGCCTGCCAGAATGTAATTATCAGAAATGGATCGACTTTCATAAAGATTAAAAGTTTATAGTTCTTATGCCATAAAAATGTCCACAGTAACGCATCCAGAGAAAGATACCTTGACTCTGCAGAAAGGCTGATGTCTGTCACATGGAAAGGCACGTAGCTGGCATGTGCTGGTCCCTGTTCCCGTTTCTGTTACTTCTAGCTTCTGATTCCAGTGGCTTCCTTTTTAAGCATCTATGGGTTTCACTTAGCTGCTCCAGGCAAAACTTCAGGTTTCATTTCTTAGCTTAGCATATCCCAGGATAGACATTTCTTCTCATCAAGCGTCTGTGTCCTGATTTCATACAGCTTCTTGGAGCATCTATGTCAGCACTCCAATAACCTCCAAATGTCTACCTCTATGTCAGCAATTTTACAGAGTCCAGTTAACCAATCAAGACCCACCTTGAATGGGTAGAGTCACATATCCATCTAATCACATCTCCATGGGTATCACATCTCCATGGAAATAATCTAATCAATTGCTGTCCCACCCTACAACATTGGATCAGGATTAAGAGAACATAGCTGCCCCTACAAAACAGATTAGGATGATAAAACATGGCTTTTCTGAGATACTAACAGTTTCAAACCATCACACCATATAATAAACGGTCACTGAAAAAACACCTGCATTACCACTTTGAGTTAGTCACAAGCTATTTCTTTAATCATCCTCTAAAATCTTTCCTGAGCTCAACAAAATAGTCAATGATCCTTTGCAAAATCCTTATTCCCTTTTTTTAGGAAATCCTAAAAATCACATTTCATAATTTTCAATTTCCAAGGATCAACACTCTGCCATATTGTTTAGAGCAGTTGGTGCTCTCTTACAATCTCTTCACCCCCAGTCCAGTCACCCAACCACCAACTTTCAAGTCACCTGTAACTCCTTCCTCTGTATTTCCAGCAATATTAAACCCAGCTCCTTCTTTCTTTCTTCTGGCATCTATCTCTTTCCACTTCCAATATATCATTTAACCACTTCACACGTAAAGAACTATACCAATATCCAAACTGGTCTTTAATGAGATATTTTCCTTACAAACAATTTTTGCTTATTAATGCCAGTTTAGTTTTTTACATTCCAAATAATTTCTAAAAGAATTTCATTAAATCTTTTTACCACTTTTCTCATTTATCTTTCTCTCCTGCCTCCAGCTATATATGCCTAATTGTTATTCCTAAAACGTATCTTCCTTTTCTTCCCAAATTTTATTAACCTCGCAAGGCCCAAGTTAAATGTCCAAATAAAGACAATTTGCTTTAACTGTTACTGTGTACACATATAAAAAATACTTTTTTGAAAGGGTAAAATTATTGGTAGATATGGCTGAGGCCCTAGTTTTGCTACTTAAAAGAAGATAGACACACAAAATGAGATAAATTTGGAAATGCATTTTATTAATATTTTAAATAGAATTCCTATAAAATGAGAGTCTTCTAGTACCCCATCTTAACCAAAATAAGTGCCCAATGGAAAAAAGCTTTTCCCTTTAGGACAACTATATTACTTCACTTGGGCTCTTACACTCCAATATTTTCACAGTCTCTGTTTTATTTCTTCTTCTCTGATTTCTCCTTTTTAATTGCTTAATGTTTTTTTATTTTGAAGTGTAACCTATATGTTAAAAGAAAAAAGAGAAAAAGCAATAATTTTCAAAGTATACTCCAACAAGCAGCTACAGAACAGACTGCACAGTCTGTTATGGGTTACCATTCTGAAGTTTCAGTTTTTTTCTTCTAGCTGTTCCCAAACAACAAAGACTGAAAGAAATATCAATATAGTGATTCAGTGGCCATACTCATTTGTTAAATCCTATCTTCTCTCTTATAACTCCTCCTTCCCCTTTGATTCTTCTCCCACTCTATAAGTATCTTTGGGCTATGCCCTTCCAAACTTTTTCATGTTGACAAGGGGTGTCAATAATACAGAACAGGGGGATGGAATTAGTAGATATTCCTGGAGAGGCTGGCCCCTCTGGAGGTAAATGGGTTTCAGGAAAGCATGAAACTTTTTACATCTCAGAGCCCTAAGTGCTCTTTAGGGTTAATAAGCATGATGTTGGTTGGGATTTGGCAAACCGTGGCAATGAGCAATATCTAGCTAAAGATTGCATAAGAGTAGCCTCAGTAATAGATTCTCGACTCTATCTGAACTCTCTTAGCCACTGATATCTTGTTTTGTTACCTTTCTTTACTCCTTTCAGTCCAGAAGGCATTACTGATCCCACAGTGACAGCACCAGGTTCATCCGTGGGGGGAATCATGTCACTTATTGTGAGGGAGACTTTCACCTCTGAAAATCATGTACCCATAGAGGGGAGGGTAATGAGTTTTCTTGCAGAGTTGGGCTTATCTGATTTCTTCTTAAATGCAAGAAAGCTTATTTGGAATATCAACAATCACATAAAAATAACATTATTAAAGTGAAAGGATGAGAACACACAAAACAGTTTTTATAAAGATCTATGAAACGATGAGACAAAATAAGAATTATTAAATAAAGAAAAAAAAGATGTCACCCCCTGTTCTAGTTTGCTAGCTGCCAGAATGCAACACACCAGAGATGGACTGGTTTTTAATAAAAGGGGATTTATTTTGTTGGTTTTTCAGAGGAAAGGCAGCTAACTTTTGACTGAGGTTCTTTCTAACTTAGGAAGGCACAAGGCTATCTCTGCTGGCCTTCTCTCCAGGCCTCTGGGTTCCAACATCTTTCCCCAGGGTTATTCCTTTCTGCATCTCCAAAGGCCTGGAACGAGCTGTGGGTGCCAAGATGAGGTATGCTGATGAGCTGCTTGAGCTGTGCTACGTTGCACTCTCTCATTTAAGCACCAGCCAATTAAATCAAACATCATTCATTAAAGCAGGCACGCCTCCTAGCTGACTGCAGATGTAATGAGCAACAGATGAGATTCAGGTACCATTGGCTCATGGCCACAGCAACAGAACTAGGCATGTTCACCTGGCCAAGTTGACACCTGAATCTAACTACCACATTCCCTTTGTCAGATTTATTAATGAAATCTGAAGTGGAAATCTGAGACCAACTACATGTCTTAGAGATCTAACAGAACTTCCTTCTTCTCACTTTTAACTAAGTATTTTAGTTTCAATTTCTGTTCTATGTGCCTTCTTTTATAAGCCATAAGGAACCTCAAAACAATACTTTTGATGTATCCAGTTTTTTACAGAATTTCTAATCCTACAGAGAATATGAAAGGATCAATGCTTCTACAAAGATTAATTTCTGCTAGAATTTCTGTGAGCTATCTATCTGCCTGTCATCAAATTTAAACTTCAGATTTCAGCAATGTGACCCCATCATGTAGAAAAATTTTTTTTTCCATTAAACTGCAGCTTTATATTGTCATATCATATCTGTACAGGTAGTTTTCTAATTATCCTCCTGCCAACAATCTCATCCCTATGTACTACAGAATTAAAACTGGCATGCAAGACTCCTGGACTTCTAATTTAGGATTAAATTATGGGTTTTTAAAAATAAAACAGAAGAATTTCAGATCTGTTAAAATGTTAGATAAAATGGCACCTACTATATGTTTACCTCTTAAATAGAAGGTAATATTTCTTAGTAATAATAGCTACTATTTACTTAGCACTCACTTCTAGTGAAGAACTGTGCATGATTTCTCATTTGCTTCTCACAATAATGCTATGGAGATAGGTACTATTTCTAGACCCACTGCTTCAAGTGAGAAAACCAAAACTAATATTACACAGCTAGTAACTGACAGAATTAATAGAACAGGTACCTGAACTCAGCAACCTGAATTTCCAACTTGTATTCTTTAATTGTTTTACATTATAACATTAAAAAAATTCACATTAGTGCCACTCTTGGGCAGCTAAGTGTTAACAGAAGAGCAGTGAATTTAGTGCCATACATTATAAGAGGCTTGCAGTTTTTGTATTATAACTTGAGTCTTTAAGTTTTTAGACTATGGCAAAATGTCTTATTAATCATTTCCTATCCATTATCTTTATAAGGTAAAGATAAGCTAAATTTCAAGTGGAACCAATTAAAATATTTTGGGGGTTACTTTTAACATTTTTCTCTTTTTGTTAAATATTTTGGGGGTTACTTTTAACATTTTTCTCTTTTTGTTTAGTATTTAGTTTATGGTGACTCTAGGTATGGATTTATTTTTACTTATACTATTCAGGACCAATATGCTCCTTTAATCTGAGAATTCCTGTCTTTAAGCAATTTCAGAAATTCCTCAACCATTTCCCTTCAAATATTACCTCTGCCCACTCCTATCTCTTTTGCTGTGATTATCAATATATATGATGGATGTTCTCATTCCAGGCTCCAAGTCATATACCTCTCCTTCATATTTTCTATCACTTTCTTTCTATATTTGGTGTAATTTCCCCAGATCCGCAGAATTCTCCCTACAGTTCTATATAATCTGCTGCTTAACTTATTCACTGAGATTTTAATTTCAATGACCAATGGTTAAGAGTTCGTCTGAACCTTTTTCAATTCTGCCTGTTCTTTATTTAGAGTGTCTTATTTATTTCTATGGCTCCTATTCATCCTTCCATAATTTTTACTTATTTTTTTATTTTTTATTTTTTTGCATGGGCAGGCACCAGGAATCGAGCCTGGGTTTCCGGCATGGCTGGCGAGAACTCTGCCTGCCAAGCCACTGTGGCATGCCCAGTGCCTGCCCATGCAAAAAAAATTGTGGATTCTCTGCCTGATGTGCTCAAATGACCACTTCTATAATTTTTAATGATTTGAAAAGTCATTTTTACAGTTCTTGGGATGGTAATTCTAATTACATCTACTGACTCTTGCTCCGTGTACATTTGTAATTTTTGATCATGATAGACACTATATTTTTCTATAGGAATCCCAGGTGACTTTTAAAACAGTTCTGTTTTTGGTTATGACAAGCTGAACAAGGATATCACCTGCTTTGAAATTTCTATAACAAAGTATAAAAGACTTCACACCTTCTACTGCCTTTAATTTCACTGCATGGCACACTTCAGTGAATCTGCAGTATAAAAAAAAAACTTTTCATTTCAATGATGCCCATAGATAGTCTTTATGAAGTCACTTAAAATTACCATTAGGGATCTACATTTAAGTTAAAACTCAACCACAGACACAACCGCTCTGGAAGGCAGTTTGGCAGTTTCTGAGGAATTAATTAATAATTGCTATGTTATCTAGCAATTCCATTATTAGGCATATATTCAGAGGAACTGAAGGCAAGGATACAAATGGACTTTTGCACACCAATGCTTACAGCAGCATTATTTACGGCTTCCAAGAGATGGAAACAGCCCAAATGTTCATCAACAAATGAGTGGCTACACAAGCTGTGGTATATATACATACAATGGAATGTTATGCAGCTGTGAGACAGAATAAAGTCATAAAGCATGTAACAATGTGGATGAATCTGGAGGACATAATGTTGAGTGAGCCAGAAACAAAAGGACAAATATTATATAGTCTCACTAATATGAACTAACATTAATGAGTGAACTTTGAGAACTAAAGTTAAGAACATGAGATAGAAAGAGGGTAGAGATTGGACATTTGGTGCTGAAGGAGCACAGAATGGGCAACAGGACTGACTGTAAAAATTCAGAAATGGATAGCACAATACTTTTTGATGGTAGCACAATAATATAAGTACGAATGAAGCTGAATAAGAGTATGGTTGAGTGAAAAGGGCTGGGAGCACATATGAAACCAGAAGGAAATATAAAGGATAAAGACTGAAATGGTAAAAGTTAAGACTGCCTAGAGCAGACAATGGTGCTGATTAAATGTACAAATAAACATTTTTGCATGAGGGAGAATAAATGAATATCAACATTGCAAGGTGTTGAAAATGGAAAGTATACAGGGAAAAACTACAATCAATGCAAGCTAGGGTCTATAGTCAACAGTAACATTGTAATATGCTTCCACTAAATGTAACAAAGACAATATGCCAAAACTAAATGTCAACAGGCAGGGGCGTGGGGGAGGGGTATGGATTCTTCGTGGAAGAAAAGGAAACGTCTGCATATAGATTCTATTTACTTAGGTTGGATTGCAGAATATGCAAATAAAACTCTTTAAAAATGAAGAGAGACAAACAAGTGCTAGCAAAAATGCAGAGAAAGAGATGTACCTATTCACTGTCCTTAGGGAAACTGAGAGGTGCAGCCTCTTGGAGGGCAGTATGGTGGTTTCACAAGAGGCTAGGGATGGGGTTGCCATATGATCCTGCAACCCTGTTGCTCAGTATATACCTGGAGCAACTGAAAGTGGGGATATGAATGGACATTTGCACACTGGTGTTTATGGCAACAGTGTTCGTGATTCACAATGGATAGAGGTGGCCTAAGGGTACAACGACTGAAGAATGGAAGGGAGAACTATGGTGTGTACATACAACAGACTACTAAATGGCCACAAAAAGGAATGAAAATATGAGGTATGCAACTAGGTAAATGAACCTTAAGGACTGTATGCTGAATGAAATGTCAGAAACAAAAAGACAAATATTATCATGCCTCAATCATATGGACTAATTATAATTAAAAAACCCATGCTCTTGATTTCAGTTCACTGAGTTATCAGGATGGGGCCTACTGAAAAGGGTCCTAGATTATAAGTTCTTACAGCAATCACATACATTCAGGAGTTGTAACTGTTGTTTCTAAATTCTGAGATACTGAGCTGTTTGTGTATAACCTGGTCATTCCCAAAGACTTCAAGTATTTATGTGACACCTGAGACTCAGAGTTAGAGCTCTGAAGCTATGAAAGTCAACACTACCCCATACAGGAACTGTTTAAAAAGCTGAAAAAGGGATCGGAATTCAACTAGAGATATGAATGAAGCTGATCTGGATAGGACTAAAGTAGATGAGAATACAGGATAAAGGATGATATTGTCCATATTTTAAAACTCCAATTTCTGCATGAAACCAAAGGGAGAGATGTTTATTTGGTGCAAATTTTATACACTGGGTAGCATATTATCTAATTTAACTTGTATGGTCAGGTTATTTGAACACCATAATTACACGGAATATTGAACAGGGTGTGCAACCTTCTTGATTTGTACAGATTAGTGTGATGCCCTGATACATTCCAAAGCATTTTAGGCAGAAACTAATAAAGTATTTGCAAAGTCTCCTTGGGGGACTGGGAAGAAATGAGGAAATATTCAAAATCCCCATCTGGGAAATTCCTGATATTCTCACAAGCAGTGGAGACAACCAATTCAATAGGCTGAACCCTCGATTTAGGGTTCACCCCTATGAAACTTCTTCTTGCAAAGGAGAAGCTAAGTCTACTTATAATTATGCCTAACAGTCACCGCAAGAGAACCTCTTTCGTTGCTCAGATGTGGCCTCTCTGTCTATGCCAGAGCAGCAAGTGAACTCACTGCCTTCCCCCTCTACATGGGAAATGACTCTCAGAGGTGTAAATCTCCCTGGCAATGTGGGATATGACTCCCGGGATAAACTGGGACCCAGCATCATGGGACTGAGAAAGCCTTCTTGACCAAAAGAGGGGAGAGAGAAATGAGACAAAATAAAGTCTCAGGGGTTGAGAGATTTTAAAGAGTTGAGAGATTATCCTTTATGCATTACATAGATATCCCTTTTTAGTTTATGGTGTTTATGGGGTGACTAAAGGAAAGTACCTGAAACTGCTGAACGTATGCCAGTAGCCTTAATTCTTGAAGGTGATTGTCTAACTATATAGATTTTACAATGTAACGACGTGTTTATGAAAACCTTGTGTCTGATGCTCCTTTAATCCAGAATATGGACAGATGAGTAAAAAAGAAGGACAAGGCAGGCCACGGTTGTGCCGGAGACCCGTGTTCTATTCAGTGCCTGCTGATGCAAAAAAAAAAAAAAAAAAAAAAAAAAAAAAAAAAAAAAAAAAAGAGGAAAAAAAAAAAAAAAAAAAAAAAAAAAAAAAAAAAAAAAAAAGGAAAAAAAATAAATAAATAATGGGGGGGATAAGGGGTAAAAAAAAAAATGGGGGTAGATTAAAATATTAATGATTAATGAAAGGGAAGGGGTAAGGGGTATGGGATGAAAAACAAATTCAAATGCAGAAACCAACAATGCAAATAAATGAACAGAAACATCAAAGCAATTAAACTGAAACCCTTCACAGAAGGCAAAGTTCACAAATGCCTAGGCAATGATAAATACACCTTCTTATTGATATGTTTAGTTGGCAAGTTTTTTTTAAAACCGAAATAATAAGATACATGCCAATTTCCAAATACATCCTGAATTTAGAAAGATTAAAATGTGGGGAGAAAAATCTTGAAAACAAGAAAATGTAGTATATAAGGCAGTAAAGTTAGAGAACTACAACCATCTGGCAAGCAAAAAAATATCTATTAGGGGATAAAGTTTGTTCTTCCCTGCAAATACACAACTTGAAAGCCAGATCAATGAAGGCTGTGTGTGCACTTTGGGATCAAGGCTCTGACTGCCTGACATGATGGCATCTACAACATCTGAGTGAATGTGACAAAATACATTCTCCTATGGACAGCACATGGACAGAAGTTGGGATCTTTTTCCCTCATTTTCACTGCAGGACAAGTTTCCTTCTGATTGATTCAACCTTTCGTCAAATATGTTGACTCTGAATAATATTCATACCCTGCTCTAGCCACAGTCTTCTTTCAAATGATTTTCAATAGCTCTGCTTTAATCCACTACATGAATTTACAGTTTAACTCTGAAAAGAGAACTGTACTTCAAATTGCACCTCCTTTAACTGTACATACACACAGTACTAATTACAAATAAAACTTTAAAAGATTGGTTAGATGTAAACCTGACTGCCCTCAATCACAGACATTAAATAAAAACTGAACTTTATATGAGGCAAAACATACTCTGAACCACTACAGTTTAAAAACTGATACAATCCGGCAGTGCAACGGTGGCTCAGGGGCAGGATTCTCGACTGCCATGCCAGAGTCTCGGATTCAATTCCCAGAGCCTGCCCATGCCAAAAAAAAAAACCAATAACAAAACTGATTCAATCAAGATTAAGAACTTGATAACAATATTTCTTCGTTTATTTGTTTGTTCTGAAGCATTTTAAAAGGTGAAGAAGTGGGAAATGAAGAGGGATTTTAAACTCATAAAATTTATAACTGGTTCATAGGCTATACCAATTAGTAGGTCCATAAAGTAAACAATGAAGTACATGCAAGAGGGGAAGAATATATGAAATATGCAATCTCAGACTTAAGAGCAAACCAGATAAGTGAACACTCACTGTGACATTCTCAATTTTTTTCCATCCTACCAAAATACCACCTGCAAGAGACAACTCCACCTACATCACTCACAATCCTCCTCTGATGCCAGGGATGACTCCAAATCATCCAAGGATGACCCACCCACCCTTTACTACACCCTTGGAAGGATGTAGTTGCCATTAACAGAGATGGGAGAAAATTGAGAAGAGAAGATTTTAAGTGGAAGATTAAAGGTCAGTTTTGAACACGTTAAGTCTGAGATGCTTATACATCCAAGGGGAGAGGTGAAGTCTGGAAGAGTTCCAGGCTAGAGATAATACATTCTTGAACCTGTAAGAGACTAGTAAGGGATTGAATGTGGACAGAGAAAATAAATGGTCTTAGCTTTGAGCCCTGGTGTCCTCTGACTTCAAAGGTAAGGGAGAAGAGAAGGAATTGGCAAAGGAGATGTAAGAACAGCCAGTGAGGTAAGAGAGAACCAATAAAGCCAGGTGAACAAAATATGTCAAAGAGGAAATGTCTAGAATAAGCAAGACTACAGAGACAAAGACTAGATTAGTGGTTACCAGGGGCTGGGAAGAGAGAGAATGGGGAGTGATGACTAATGAGTATGGGCTTTCTTTTTAGCTTGATGAAAATGTTCCAAAATTAGGTAGTGGTGATAACTGTGCAACACTGAAAATTTACTAAAAATCACTGAATCGTACAGTCTAAGAACTGTACACTCTCAAAGGGGGAATTTTATAGTACTTAAATACTATGTGTATGTATATATAAATGTATTTTATATATGTATAAAAATATCCTCCTCCTCTCCCATGATTGCCATGAGCCTCCAACCTGGACCTCTGCTGAGTCCTGAGAGGTTCTACCTAGTCAGCCACTTTTCTTTTTGAGGCATCAGTACGTGGGCTCAGGAAAGCTATTAAACTAATTCAGGGCGGTCCAAGGTGGCTCAGCAGGCAGGAATGCTTGCCTGCAATGCCAGAGGACCCAGGTTCGATTCCCCATGCCTGCCCATGTTAAAAAAAAAAAAAAAAACTAATTCAGATACATTCCAAATGATGAAGAGGAGGAGGAAGAGGAAGGAGAGGAGGAAGAAGAAGGAAGTTGTTGTAGGCTAGTCTGGAAACCAAACCAAACATTTTAGAATATCATCTCTGATGGAACAAATTTGAAATTCCAGCTCAACAACTTACATACAAATTTCTGGAACCCATCTTATTCTGGAGTTTACCTAGAAATATATCCACCTGAAAAACAAGCCGAACTATTCTCCTTGCTAACTGTGAATGTTTATTATAGATAAATTAACATACACTTAAATAAATAAAAAAAAATTTCAGATCTAGTTACTGTAAGAAAGGCTGCAAAAGATCTAAGTTCAATAAGTAAAATAATGAAAAAAGTTCTCGTTTGCTCAAAAAAAGTCTTGTTTGACACAATTTACAGGCCCAATTTCTCTGTAGCATATCCCTCCATGGAATCAACTTTTTTTTTTTTTAATTTGCATATGGGCAGGAGGCACCAGGGATCGAACTCCAGACCTCCACGGCAGCCGCCCTGGAATCAACTTTTAAGAATGCAAATATGAAATGGACAGTCCAGGTGTCTAAAAGATTCGGTTTCAGAGATTGTCTGACTTACCTTGTTCAAAACTTTAAAATAATCCTAGATGACTTGCTTAGGTGTTAAAGAGGCCAGTTTTCATATAGATTCATCACTTGTGACTGATGATATTACGGGTGCTCTTCCTTCAAAATAGGGCGGTTATAGACTTCTACTAGCCGGTGATAGGGAAGCCCCTTAACAATCTGCCACCTTTCTTTCAAGTTCCAAGTTAGTTCATCAAAGCTCCTTTTTTCTTCTTTTACCATATTTGACCACTGTCCAAAGATTTATTTATTTTTTTGGTTTTTTTACATGGGCAGGCACCAGGAACTGAACCCGGGTCTCCAGCATGGAAAACAAGAATTATGCCTGCTGAGCCACCATGGCCTGCCCTAGCAGTTTTAATACTTCATAAACTATATATACTATATTATGTATATATAATTTTTATGAAATTATTTTTGCTCCTTGTTAACTGTGAATGTTTATAGACAATTAAATTAACATACTTAAATTTAAAAATTTCATACCTAGCTAGTCTTTGCATGAACTTAACTAATTTATGAACTGGAATACTGTCAAATATTTAAAGCCTTAATTATTAATTAAAATCATCCCCAAGGGCAGTGCAATGGTGGCTCAGTGGCAGAATTCTCACCTGCCATGCCAGAGACCTAGGTTCAACTCCCAGAGCCTGCCCATGCCAAAACAAGCATCCCAATCAGAAGATAATATATTGGTTTCTTTAAGATACCAACAAATGCTCTAGTATAAAAGTTAAATGACTTGAACACAAATAAAGAAAGAAATAAAAGATGTCAAATATAGTAACACAAAGACTGCATTCTTATTATATTACACACACAAAAAATGCACAGAATACTAAAATAGTGCACGAACACATTATGTGGCCAAAGGCAATATATTTGAATTTTTAAAATTCAAGACCAGAGGCTTAAGATTTAAAGATATATATCTTTAAATAAATTATATATTATATTATTTATTTATTTATTTATTTGCTGTGTGGCAGGGGGTCACATTTCTTTCTTTTTCCATGTGAGTATCCTCTTATTTCAGCTCCATTTGTTGAATTTCTGTTTTTTTATTTTTTTTCTTTTTTTGCTTCTTTGTTTGTTTTTGGGAAGTTCATGGGCCAGGAATCGAACCAGGGTCTCCCACCTGGCAGGTGAGAATTCTACCACTGAACTACCCTTGCACTCCCTAAAGATATTTATTTTAAAGACACTTTTATTAAATATAAATATTTATGGAGGTTAATGATTAAAAATGGAGCAAATATGAAAGAAAAGCCCGAACACTTTAACCTTCAAAGTCTGAGCCTGAATGAGAACACTTTTTATTTCTTGAGGAACTGAATTTCAACTAGATGCAAAGTCACCAATTCAATTTTTTTTCCCTTTTTGTTTTTTCTTTTTTTTTTTGCATGGGCAGGCACCAGGAATCAAACCGGGGTCTCTAGCATTGCAGGCAAGAACTCTGCCTGCTGAGCCACAGTGGCCTGCCCCCCAATTCAATTTTATAATGCAAAAAAAAAGTGTGAATATAATCAACAAGTACATTTACTATTCAAAGTAATCACTAAAAGCCACTGTGAGAGATCCACTCGCAAATGAATGAAAAGACTACTTTACTGCTATCACTGTAATAGTGAAGCACTACCTTATTTAAAAGACGAGGAAAGAAAAGACTCTGAAATCAGTTGGCAGAAAGGTTACCAATAGTAACAAGCTCATTTCAATGTTAAATTATACCTCTTCCAACATTTTGAGAAACTGAGAAGAAATCTCAGATTAAGTTAAAGTGCTACATTTACTGAGTTTTTCATATATTATTTTTAGTTAACCAATAAAACTTAGCTCAGAAAAATCCATGACTATCAGTGAATTGTACATTTCACCTCTGTTATTGCTATATCCCTAGCTCCTAACACAATACCTAGTACGTAAGAGGTGCTTAAAAGATACTTGTTGAATAATTTTTCAGTTGGCTTTTATTGTTTTCTGTTACTCTTTCTACTCATTCTATTTCAAACCAAATTTAATAGCTTTCATTTTCCTTTATTTTATTCTGTTTAGTCAGTTGAGAACTCCTTGTAGTGCTTTTTTTCCCCCAATCTATTCCAAAGTATCCTGAGACTGCACTGAAAATCTCACCTAGGCTCTTGACTATCCAGAGATTTTGATAAGGAAAGAATGGCACAACCAGGATTATCAGATCTGATTAAAGTATCAGCTAACTCCAGGGCTCATTAATTGATTTTTATTTGTCTGTGGGAAGGAAGATGAGACAAATATGCATTGCAGGGAGGGATTTTGGTTTCTCTTCATGCCTTTCCTTTTGCCTTTATCCCTTTATTTACTATATTTATTAGATAAACTTTTCCACACTCTTAAATATATATCTTTCATTTACTATATACTCTCAAACAAAAAGAATACAAAAGTTGCAACTTCAACCATGCATGCTAACTTTTAAATATGGCCACTATAAACATAATTTTTTACTTAGACCTGACCCCAAGGAGATTTTATTTTAATGCAGCCATTCTCAAAATGTGGTTCAAAAAATCTGTGGCACAGAGGAAGGATGGATGGACAGTCTTTGAGAACCCTATATCAAAATAAAAACTATTTTCATAATAATACCAAAACACTATTTGCCTTTTTCATTCTCATTCTCTCCAGTATGTAAGCAGTTTTCCAGAGGACACATGATGTAGCGTATCACAAGAGAATGAATGCAGAAGCAGATGTGTGAAAATTCTTTGTTATTGATTAAGCCAGATAATAAAGAGTTTACAAAAATGTAAAACAGTACCATTCTTCTCACTACATTTTTCTGGTCTTAGAAAATACAGGGGTTTTTTTCCCCCCCCATTTAAAATTTTGTCAATGTATAATAAATAGATTTATTATGTTTAAATTTTTCTCAATTTTAATTTCTAATACTGTAAATATCAGTAAGTATAAACCACATAAACAAAAGTTCTTTTCGAAGTCCTGAATAATTTATAAGAGTATAAAAGGGTTCTGAGATCAAAAAGTTTGAGAACCAATGCTTTAATAAACTAGTAAAGACACAGAAAACAAGGTCCTTGTCTGCCTTTTAAATTTTACTTGAAAAATGAAATTCATAAAACGTAGGGTAACTCTAATTTAAAATATTATTTTAAGGCACTGGACTTACCATTATAGGTTATTCTTGGCTTTGTTAAACACATGACAAGATGCAAGTCCATTTCATCTGAGGATACAAATTTTGAGCATACAGGGCACTTAAATCCTAAAAAGTAAAAGAAACCCAAGTTACTTAAATATTCTGAATATCCAAGTATAGATATTTTAAAAAGCATGTAAGACTAAAAGCATTTCAAATTTCAATATTATATTTACACAGTTAAAGTAATGCCCTTATGCACACTAATTATGTGCAACTTTAGCTGGGATTAGAATTTGTCACTATAATATCTCTCTTAAATCAGGTTTTGAGAACCATCCCATCTTCAAATAAAACAAATTCAAATGCCAAAGGTGTGGTCCACTATAAAACTTCTATATCTAGTCCTAATGTACTGTTCCAAATAACTGCTCGTCTCTAATTTTTTTATATTAACTGATACATATAATCTCATGTTATAATAACTCTGGATTCTGACCACCCTTGTTGCTATTTTGTCTTTCCCAGCTTGGTATAGTACATTTTGAATCAGATAGCTATAACTTTAAAAATTATTCTACTCTACCAACATTTTAAAAATTTATCTATTGAGGAAAATGAAGTCTTTCAGAACAGCAAATACAGGTGTAGAATCTAAGACTCCTAACTTCTAGTTCAATGGTCTTTCTGTCACATCATGCTACTAAAAACATACTGCAAAAACAAAATAGCATGTTGGGTTTTTGCAGTCAACGCTGACCCTTAACTATTAGCTAAATTCCTACAACATTCAATCTGCACTAGTATTGCCTAACATATGCCATTAAAAATGAACTGGTATAATGAAAAGGAATATTTTATATTGATATTGGCTATATACTGCCTGTTCACTTGCCAAGGGGAAATGCACCATCCATGGCTCCTTGCTCCTTAGGTAACCATGATATATGCCAAGTTTCTCTGCCACCCACTTCCTCCTCTCCCAACACCCCTAAGCTGTTTGAGCAGCGCTGAATATCTGGTCCAAAGACAGCCTGTTTATAGCTTGGCTAGGTAAAAATCAGAAGTGTTACAAAACTGGGCCAGTTTTTCTTCAAAATACCAATTAACAGAGAGGATTACATCAGCCAGCAGTAAAAAGATGAAGCAGAAAGGACACATATAGGTAAGAGAGAGACCCAGTGTCCCTGATGAGTCATGTATAAACTGAACTTATGAGGGAATAGAAACAAGAGGAAAGTGGTCCACATGGAATTCTTGGGGTAGACTTGCAGAGCAGAGAGGAAGCACTATTAAAGACAATGGCTAATTAGAAAGGTGGTGAAAGAAACTAGTCCCTGAAGCTGTGCCCTGAAAAGGTCTCGGATTCTGGCAGCTCTTTAGTTCCAATGCACATGTGTCCTTACAGGGACTCTCCTCCCTTCATCACAATGTGAAACTCAGTGCCACCAAAAGAGTCAAAACAGAATCGTGAACGTTTATATTATATATATTGGGAATAAATTTTTGGCATGGCTACTAATGCAGGTAATCCACTCTTCTAAGTAAAATACTTGATTTTGAACACTTTTTCAAAGTCTACTAAATGTATCTTCAAAGAAATGAATAAAGGTATGTTTACTTCTCTTTCTTGAAACCCATGAAATAAATGAAAAAGAAAAAAAGGGGAGAGTGTGGTGGGGAAAGATTCATCTAAAATGACCCTACAAAATGGTTATAATATCTAAACATAGACTATACCAAAAACAGTGAACTATGGATCAAACTAAAGGTAAAAAGACTCTTAAGCAGCATCGAAATTTCAAGGGCCAACTAACAACTCTCTGTCTAGGATCTGAAAAACACTTTGGGAGATCCATTTCCATATAAATAGACAGTGAGAAAACAGAGTTGAGAGACAGACTGTGGGCAGATGTGCCATCTTTATATTCCACCTCCTGATTTCTGAATTTACTAAGCTTCTTTGAAGTTAAGCAGGGAATAAGAGGAGGTAAGAGGCAACGGATTTCAGTTACTGGTAAGAATCAGATAAATACTGGCATATAAACACTAAATCATCAAAGTAAAGTACAGTGTGGTGAATTTTAGAAGCTTCACTGAGAACTATCCAACCTCTCACTAAAGACAGAAAACTGTATGTACAAAGAACCACCTGGATTTCCAATTAAATACTATGAATTAAATACATGAGTTTTGTTTCTTTAAGCTCTCTCCTAAAACTCACTAAAATGAGAAAAAGCAAACTAAGGAAGAACTTGAGATAGCAGCAGATGAGAAAATAGAAAGCAGATAAAGGAATTATCTACCCAGTGATAAGAACCTGGTAGAGTTCCTCGTAAGAAACTATAAGGCCTGACAGAATGAAATGTCACATAAAGATCCTAGCCTTGCACATTAAGCTTCCAATCAGCTTTTTAAGGTCTCTCTTATAAACATAATAGAAAACACAGACGGAATAAAAGGGAAAAAAAATGTTGTATGATAAAATATATAAGAAGAAATTCAAACGACAAATGATAAATAAATGAAAAATATTTACAACATATCACAAATAAAAGGCTAATAACCCTAATACATAAAGAACTCTCCAAAACTAAGGAAAATGAAACCAGATACCTTGCTAGGTGACTATGGGCAAGGAAGGCACTCAAGTCCTCCAGGTCTGATTTCTTTCCTTTAAAATGTTGATAATATCACTTATATTTTAGCAATTTGGTGAGGATTAAAGGTTATCACATATAATGAAGTGACTGAAACATAATAGGTGTTCAATAAACAGTGGCTATCATTTATTGAAGTTAATTATCCCCTTTTCAATTTTCAAACAAAGCACTTATTCTTTGTAAATTCTTAAAGCAGTACAGTTCTAAAATGACATTAAGAAAATTCATACTCCTACCGATTAAAGGAAAACCTCCTGTAACAGCTCAATGAGAAATAGCTGCTCTATCAAAGTTTCTTTACATAGTAAAATAAATGTTATCAACACCAGTATATGTGTATCCAAGCCCTTACCTGTGATGACAAAAGCCTTTCTATCTCCCCTGGACAACACTACTTTATTCAGTATTTCTACCCTGTTTCCTCCCAAATAACCATAAGCAAAAAGGGATTGAGTCTAAACTAGGTGACCACACCTAGCAAGAGGAAAAACAAAAGTGAGCTTTACAAAAAATAAAAAATTAGGAATTTACAGAACAACCATGCATAAATAAAATGCTGGATTCCTATATACAACCCTATTATTAACATGCTGCATTGGTGTGGTATATTTGTTACAATGGATGAAAGCACATTTTTATAATTGTACTATAAACTATAGTCTCTGGTTTAACTGTATTGTACAGGTCAATGGATTTTTAAAAATTTTATTCTAGTAACATATATAACAACCTAAAATTTCCCCTTTAAACTACGGTCAAATATGTAACTCAGTGTTGTTAATTAAATTCACAACATCGTGCTACCATCACCACCATTCATTACCAAAACTTTTCCATGGTCTCAAATAGGAACTGTAAATATTAACCCTTAACTTCCTATTCTCTAACCCCACCCCCTCCCCTGGAAACCTACACTCCAAGTTCTGACTCTGAGTTTACTTATTCTAATTATTTCAAAATAGTGACATCATACAGTATTTTCCCTTTTGTGTCTGGCTTATTTGACTAAACATGATGTCTTCAAGATTCAACTATGTTGTCAGTGTATCAGAACAACATTCCTTTTTACAACTGAATAAGATACCATTGTACATGTATACCACATTTTGGTGTCCGTTCATCTGTTTATGGGCACTAGGGTAGCTACCATCTTTTAACAACTGTGAACAGAGCTATGAACATAAGTGTACAAATATCGTTCAAGTCCAGATTCTCATTTTTTCTGGGGATATACATACAAGTGGGTTTCCAAGCTCATATGGTAATTATACACTTAACTTTCTGACAAACTACCAAACTGATCTCCCCAGAAGCTGCACCATTTTTCATTCTCACCAACAATAAATGAGTAATCCTATATTTTTTTAACATATTCTTCAACACTTGTTATTTCCCATTTTTAAAATAGAAGCCATGGTAGTGGGTGTGAAATGGTATCTCATTGTGGTTTTCATTTGCATTTTGCTAATAGCTAATATTGTTGAGCAACTTTTCACATGCTTTTGGGTCATGTGTATATCTTCTTTGGAGAAATGCCTGTTAAAGTCTTTGGTCCATTTGTTAAATTGGGTTGCTTTATCTTTTTATTGTTGAGTTGTAGAATGTCTATATATATTCTGGACATTAAACCCTTATCAGATACATCATTTCCAAACATTTTCTCCCATTCTGGAAACTGTCATTTTACTTTCATTATCTGTTAATGTACAAACATTTTTAATCTTTGATGAGATACCATTTATCTATTTGTTCTTTTGTTGCTTGTGCTTTGTGTATAAAGTCTAAGAAATCATTGCCTAACACAAGGTCCTAAAGATGCTTCCCTGTGTTTTCTTCTAGGAGTTTGGTTATTCTGGGCACTAATGTTTAGGTATTTGATCCATCTTGAATTGATTTTTGTATATGGTGTGAGGGAGGGGTCCACACCTTCATTTTTTTGCAAATAGAGATCCAGTTTTCCCAGCACCATTTGTTAAAGAGATACTTCTTTGCCACTAGAGTAGGTTTTGCCCCCTTGTCAAAAACCAGTTGGCCATAAATGTGAGGATTGATTTCTGGGTTCTCAATTCTATTCCACTGGTCTGTAAGATTGTACTTGTGCCATTACCATACTCTATTGATCCCTGTGGCTTTGTAATTAGTTCTAAGATAAGGAAATGTGGGTTTCCCAACTTCATTCTTCTTTTCCAAGATGATGTTGGCTCTTCAGGGTTCCTTAACCTTTCATATAAACATAATGATTTTCTATTTCTATTCTGCTTTTCTATCTCTGCAAAGGAGGTTGCTGGAATTCTGATTAGGATTGTGGTGAGTCTGTAAATTACTCTGAGTAGAACTGACATCTTAACAATAATTAGTCTTCCAATCCATGAACACAGAATGCCCTTCCATTTATTTAGGTCTTTCTTGATTTATTTTAGTAATGTTTTGTACTTTTCTGTGTACACATTTTTTTACATCATTCCTAGATATTTGATTATTTTATTTGCTATTGTAAATGGAATATTTTTCTTGATTTCTTCTTCCATTTGTTCATTAGTGTATAGAAATACTACTAATATTTGGGTGTTAATTTTGTATACCACAGCTTTGCTGAATTCATTAACTGGTTCTAGGAACTATGCTACGGATTTTTCAGGATTTTCTGCATGTAAGGATCATATCATTTGAAGGGAAATTTTTTGCTTCTTCTTTTCCAATGTGGATGCCTTTTATTCCTTTTTCTTGCCTAGGTTCTCTAGCATGAACTTCCAGTACAATGCTGAATAACAGTAGTGATGGTGAGTATCCTTACCTTGTTTCAAATCTTAGAGGGAAAGCTTTCAGTCTTTCACCATTATGTATGATGTTAGCTGTGGGTCTTCATATATGCCCTTTCTCATGTTGATAAAGTCTCCTTCTACTTCTAGTTTTCCAGGTGTTTATCAAGAAGGGATGCTGTATTTTGTCGAATGAATTTTGCACATCAATTCAGATGATTGCGCCTTGTTTCCTTTGTTCTGTTAACGTATCTATATTAATTGTTTTTCTTATGTTAAACCACCCTTGCATAACTGGGATAAGTCCTATTTGATCATGTTGTATAATCCCTTTAACATGCTGTTGGATTCAGTTTGCTAGTATTTTGTTGAGGACTCTTACATCTTTATTCGTAAGATATATTGGTCTGTAGTTTTCTTTTCTTGTGGTATCTTTATCTGGCTTTGCTTTGAAGGTAATTTTCGTCCCACAGAACAAAATAGGCCATGTTACCTCCTCTTCAAATTTTTGAAAGGGCCTGAGCAGGACTGGTGTTAATTCTTGGAATGTGTGGTAAATACGCCCTGTGAAGCCATCTGTCCCAGGCTTTCTTTGTTAGTACATTTTTGAATACTGATTCAACCTCTACTAGTTAATGGTCTGCTGAGATCTTCCATTTCTTCCAGAGTCAGTGTAGTTTGGAATTTGTCCATTTCCTCTAGGTTATCTAATTTGTTGACATAAATACGTTGACATAGTTTTTCACAGGATCCTCTTATAGCTGTTTTAATTTCAATGCAAGTGGTCTCCTCTTCATTTCCAATTTAAGTTATTTGTACCCTCCTTTTTACTTTACCTATCTAGCTAAAGACTGGTTGAGTTCATTGATCTTTTTGTTAGTTTTGTTGATTTTCTCTCCTGTTTTTTTTAATTCTCAATTTTGTTTATCTGCACTCTAATCTTTGTTATTTTGGGTTTCTGGTCACTTTGGGTTTAGTTTGGTTTTCTTTTTCTAGTTTTGAAGTTAGAACTCTGATTTGAAATCTTTCTTTTTGTAATATAAGCATTTAGAGCTATAAATTTCCCTCTCAGCATTGCATTTGCTGCATTCCATCCATTCTAATATGTTGTCTTTTCATTTTCATTCACTTAAGATATTTCCTAATTTCTCTCATGATTTCCTTTTTAAGTCACTGGTTGTTTAAAAGGACAGTTTAATTTCCACATCTTGTGACTTTTCTATTTCTCCTTCTGTTACTGATTTCTAGCTTCATTCCACTGTGATCAGAGAAGATATATTGTGTGTATCATGGTCTATTCTGGAGAATGATTCATACGTACATGAGAAGAATGTGTATTCTGTTGTTTCTGAGTAAAGTGTTCTATATATGCCTGATAGGTCTAGTTGGATTAAAGTATCATTCAAGCATTGTTTCCTTACTGAGCTTATTATGGTCTAGACATGTTCTATCCATTATTTTAAGTGCTGTAATAGAGTTTCCTACTATTAATGCAGAACCATCAATTCAAATCTGACAGTATTTCCTTCAAATATTTGTGGGTTCTGCTGGTAGGTGCTGTGCTGGTTTGAAAGGAAGTATGCCCCCTAAGAAAAGCCATGTTTTGATATAAATCCCATTTCATAAAGGTAGAATAATCCCTACTCAATACTGCATATTTGAAACTGTAATGAGATCATCTCCCTGTTGATGGGATTTAGTCAAGAGTGGTTGTTAAACTGGATTAAGGGATGACATGTCTCCACCCATTTGGGTGGGTTTTGATTGGTTTACTGGAGTCCTATAAAAGAGGAAATATTTTGGAGAATGAGAGATTCAGAGAGAGCGGTACTACAAAGCAGAGAGTCCACCAGCCAGTGACCTTTGGAGATGAAGAAAGGAAGACGCCTCCCGGGGAGCTTCATGAAACCGGAAGCCAGGAGAGAAAGCTAGCAGATGACGCCAT
>PVIY010019048.1:30779-46418 GCA_004026745.1 Myrmecophaga tridactyla
TGTGTTCGCCATGTGCCTTTTCACTTGAGAGAGAAACCCTGAACTTCATCAGCCTTCTTGAACCAAGGTATCTTTCCCTGGATTCCTCTGATTGGACATTTCTATAGACTTGTTTTAATAGGGACATTTCCTCGGCCTTATAACTGTAAACTAGCAACTCATTAAATTCCCCCTTTTAAAAGCCATTCCGTTTCTGGTATATTGCATTCCAGCAGCTAGCAAACTAGAACAGGTGCATATGTATTTAAAGTTGTTTTGTCTTCTTGTTGAATTGACCCCTTTATCAGCACGTAATTATGGTCTTTGTCCCTCAACAGTTTTGACTTAAAATCTATTTTATCTGATATTAATATTACTAATCTCTCTCTCTTTTGGCTACTATTTGCAAGATATATATTTTTTCCCACTCTTTCACTTTTAATTTTCACCTTGAATTTAAGGTGAGTCTCTTACATACATCATATAGTTAGGTCATGTTTTTTTAATCCATTCTGCTGATCTCTGCCTTTTGAATGGAGAGTTAATCCACTTACATTTAAAGTCACTACTGACTATGCAGAAGTTTATTCTGTCATTTTGCTATTTAACTGTTTTAAGTTTTATATTGTTTTCCCCCCTCAATTCTTTCATTAATGCCTACTTTCATATTTATTTGACTTTTTGTATTGTACCATACTGAGTCCCTTCTCATTTCTATCTGGATACATTTTTCATATATTTCTTTATGGTTATCATGAGGTTAAAATTTAACACACTAAACATATAACAATCATATTTGATTTGAAACCAACCTGAGTTCAATACCACACACATACACTGTCCCTATGCTTCCCATCCCCTCACTTTTTTATATGTCATAAATTATATCTTTGTATACTGTTTGTCCTAAACCAAATTTATCAACACTTTTTATGCATTTGCATTTTAGCACCTGTAGGAAGTAAGCAGTGAAGTTACATACCAAAATTATAATACAATGTGGCTGGCATTTATAATTACCCAAATGGCTAACTTTACTGCAGGTTTTTATTTCTCTATACCCCTTTGAACACTGTCTGGTGTCAGTCTGAAGAGCTCCCTTTAGCACTGCTTGTAGGGCAGGTCGAGTGGTAATGAATTTCCTTCAGCTTTTACTTATCTGGGAATCTTAATTGCTCCCTTATTTTTTGAAAGTCTGACCAGATATAAAATCCTTGGTTGGCAATTATATTCTTTCACCAATTTAAGTTATTCAACCCACTGCCTTCTTGACGCCACTGTTTCTGATGAGAAATAGACAGAATCTAATTATGACTCCGTTGAACATTGCTTTTCTCTTGCAGCTTTCAGAATTGTCTCCCTGTCCTTTGCATTTGACAGTCTGATATGTATGTGATAGGGTGGTTTTTTATTCAAGTTTTTCCTCTTTGGTGTTCTCTGGGCTTCCTGGATGTGCATATTCACATCTTTTGCTAAGTCTGGGAAGTATGTCATCATTATTTCTTTAAATATTCCTTCTGCCCCTTTCTCACTTCTCCCTGACTCCTGTAATGCATATATTGTAACATCAAATGGTGTCCAAGAGGTCTCCTAAGCTATTTTCATTTTTTATTATTATTTTTTTTCTCTGCTCCCAAATCTGACTCCTTTCAACTGTCTTGTCTTTGAATCCATCGATTCTTTCTTCTGCTGGCACCAACCTGCTCTTGAAACCCTCCTGGGCATTTTTCATTTCAGTTATTGTGGTCTTCAACTTCAATAGCTCTGTTTCATTCCTTTTTAAAATTTCTGTCTTTTTATTAAGACTCTCATATTGCTCATTCATTGTTTTCCTGATATCCTTTATTTCTTCTCTGTATTTTTCTTCATCTCCTTGATCTTAATGAAGGTCATTTTATTAATGTCTTTGTCCAGTATGCCTACATGCTGGTCTTTGTTTATGTTTTCAAGATTTTTCATCCTCTTCATTTGGATGGATCATCATTTCCTGTTTCTTTGTTTGTTTTGTAATCTTTAGTTGCATGCTACACATTTTAATATGTTAACTCTGGGATTTATTCCCTGAGATGTCTGTTACCTGAGTATGTAACCAGCTGGTGATATGGCAGATATTTTCTTAAGTGTTACTCAAAACACAAAGCAAACGCAAATGCAAAGTGCAAGGTCTTCTCTGTCTTTTTCGGGTCTGGTCTTGTCCTGGGCTTATGCTTGCTAGTGGCCTTAGGAGTTCCTCAGTTTGCAGGAGTTTGCCTGCCCTCCCACCCCTAGTGGCCAGGAGAAAGATCTTCTCCCTCTCCTAAGGATTCAACTGCTGGACCTAATGGCAGTTAAGTCTTTGCGCCCCAGGCTGTCTGCCTCAACTGTTTTCATACTACTTTCCTTGTCCCAAGCTGTTTTTGCCAGGATGGTAAATTCTGGAATGGGGTGGGGGTGGGGGTGGGGAGTGGCACACCAGAGAGGGGTTTCCCAAGTCAGTCTCCCAGGGGGAACAAGGCCTGGGCCCCACAAAGGAAGTGTTGGATAGCTCCAAACTGCCCTGGAAAGGGGCTGAAAGAAGGGCCAAGAAAGATGCCAGGAGTTTCTTCCATGACTCCCCAAAGCCACTTCTTGACCTGCCCAGAAAATGTGGTCCTTCAACTGTCTTCCACAGCTCTGAGGAAGCATACTGTTTTTAAAGTCTCCTCTGCCGCCTTATTAGGGGCAGCTTGGAACAAGGGCCACCCTCAGAGCCAGGCTCCCAGTGATCTGAAGTAGCCAACCAAAAGCCATGCTCAATTGGTCCATACTCAACTCAGATCTGAGAGATGTGGATTTTCACGTCCCTTTCTGACACCATGAGCTATGCCATGGGCAAGACCCCACTGCTGCTTGCTGTGAGAGAAAATGAGGGATGGGTGCCAGCAACTGCCAGACAGAAGGAGCAATTTAGTGGTATTTAGCATTATTTACCAGACTCTTCCTGCTGCTCTTCTCTGGATGCTGAATAGTATTCTACTGGACTTCTTAGTTTTGAAATAATTGATTCAAACAGTTCCTGCCTGTGTAACAGGTGGAGGGACTGATAGCTGGAGCTTCCCACAATCCTCTCAAAAGGCAAGCTTTTTGTTTTGTGTTGGTGGAAATATTGTTCCCGCAATCAATTAGAATCTGTTGGGAATGACAGAAAATGAAAGTACCAGACCCTATTACGACATTTAAATATTAAATCATCATAATTGCAGGCAAGTCATCTAAATGCATTTGCTTAATTATAAGAGCTCCCAATAAGTATAAACCAAGTAAAGCACCAATCAGAATCTCATTGAAGAAGCTATCCTCTTAACACTAACAGAGTCCAGAGAGAAAGAAAAAGATAATAACATGTCACTACATGTGCTGGCTGCTGAGAAAACAGAAGATACCGAACTTTGAGATTCATCTACTACCACCTTTTTAATAGTCTAAATACTCTGCCCCTCTCGCAGATGTCAACAACAAATACTGAAAATGACAACTCAGATGTTCTGATTCCTGCCCTTTTGAGTCTCCTACCACAATATTCTGGTTCTTGATCATATTTTATAACTACTGCCTGATACCACTACAACTCTCAACTTTCCTTATACTAGGCTTTTCACATTATCTCCCACTAACAGCCTAATAAAAATTTAGTGGAGCCAATTTAATCTTTTTTCTCCAATAGCCCAAACCATTGCCAGTGCTGTTCCACTGCTGTTTCAGATAAAGCACACATTTAAATGTTTTAATGTCCCAATAAGCCATGGGGGATATGAGGGAGAAGCAGACAATACGGGACATATATTTTTATCAGAAATAAACACTCTGAAATTTTCCCTAATTGACCATAAAAATATATGCTTTCTTAAAGAGCAAGAAACAATATAGGAAACTATGCATTAAATTCTCATAAGACTCATTTTTTAAATACAATCCCAAAATTTTAATGGACCTTGTTTTTGAGAAATATGATGTTATCAGTCATCCTCATCATCAAATCTTAAAATCTTTAATGATGCCTCACATGGAATTAGAGACTTATAGAAAGGATCATCCAAGAGTAGCTGCTTAGAGGAAAGAAGCAGATGAATAAAAGGAACAAAAGTTAAAATCCAACTGGGAAGGCTTAAGAACAAGGACAAGGAACTGAAGCAAAACTGTTAGAATATGGAGAGGGAAAATAGCAAAATGCAGGAAAGAATTTAAATAACACATCACCCTCCCCCCCCACACACACACAGCTGTATTTCCCTTTTCACTGTACCCTATAATGTCTAAAAAAGAAAGAGAAAGAATTTTTACTGGAATATAAAGAAATGGTTGACAGAAAAAATACTGAGCAAAAGAAAATATACAGGGACACAATATGCAAAACATTTACATGCTTTAAACTTTTAGAATTAGATTTGAGTATATTTGTACCATTTTAGTCACACATTACACTTAAAGTAACCCTAACTTTCTCTCATGTTATCTATATAATTTCAAATGTGAGGAAAGTGGACAAAAATTAACTAAAACAAGTAAATTACAATTTAATTAATAGCCAGAATAACATTTTAAATAGACAGAATAGCATTTTAATAATTATTTAAATATTCTATTGTTTTCTGTTAAACATGGTTTTGTTTTTGGAGCCTGCCCATGCCAAAAAAAAAAAAAAGGTAATACAGTTTTGATGTTCTAGATTTTTGATCAATAACAAGTCTTAATAAAGTAGTTCATAAGTGCATATATTTAACATAAATTTATTTGTCACAAACACTACAATCTTATCAAATAACTATTTTTAGATACTAAATCAAATATAACATGTAGGTAACAAAATTTAATAGGATTTTTAAATTGTTCTGTTGGCAAGTGGAAACTTAAAAATTTAAATAGGTTAAAAAGTATTCTCTATTATTGTCAAGGATTTAATTTTAACTCTGGAAAAAGATATATACACATTAACACTTAGTATGATTTTAATTGTAGCAGCTGAGCAGCTGATTGTAAGGAGTGTTAACATAGGTAAATCTTTACCCATATGGTTTCACTCAAATTAGACTCAATGTTTAACTAGTAATTCCTAGTGCCAGCACACATGATTTAATGATTCATCATGACAATAAATAGATATGGAAAGAGCCACTTCTATAAGAATTCTCAAGTTTAGCTGATGATGTGCAATCACTAGTATGAAATTACAAGAAACAACAAAGGCTAAAAAAAGAAATGACAACTTCCAGCAAAAGTTCCCTTCTATATACCATAAACCAACTCTACTTTCTTAATACATTCATATTTAGTCTGAAAAAAGTTATTAACGGCCTTTTTTTCCCTTAGGGTCTGATCTCTAGAAACTACTCATCATTGGTATGATGTTAATTACCTTCTTAAAGATAGATTTCTTCAGGGAATTCACTCCACATTAAATATTTCCCTGGCTATACTGCATTTGCTGGTAGTTCCTTGTTCTATGTTATCCTATCTCTTGGGTCCTACAAACTATCAAAATGAAGAATTGAATATAATATTATAGACCCCAAGGATTTATGACTCCTCAGGAACAAAAGGAATTAATATTTCACAGTCTATTTACTATTTACGTTAAAAATGTCTTAAAAGAAATTTTTCTGAGGATAATTCAAGGATTGGTAAACTACGGGTTCACAGGCCATATTCAGTCCACCACCTGTTTTTGCACAACCCTTGAGTAGGAACAGTTTTTACATTTTTAAATGATTTTTAAAAATAGAATAATATTTTGTGGTATGTAAAAATTATGAACTTCAGATTTCAGTGTTCACTAGTAAAATTTTACAATAGTCCCACACAATCATTTGCATATTGTCTATGGCTTGCTTCACACTACAAGAGTCAACAGCAACTGAAAGGTCCAGGAAATGTAAAATATTTACTCTCAGCCCTTTACTGAAAGTGTGCCAACATCTATGGTAACTTACTAAAAACTCATCAAAATGTCTGAATATTTGTTTTAAAGGGAAGAACTAAGAAAACCACTTTGTAAAAGTTTGGTTATGATAAAACTCCTATTTGTAAGTTTACAGTGAACTTAATTTAAAATGTTTTGTTTTCCAAAGAGTTGAATAATAAAGATGATGTTTCAGTCAAGGCCAGTATTGTCACAGTTTTCCACATCCACACCTGTTTATCCTCAACCTCAATCTATCATCAACCTGGTTGATTTTATCTACTGAGCATCTACCAAATTCAGCCACTTCTCTGGATATCCATTATACTATCACTACCCTAAATCTGTATAAGATACTTTTTCCTAAGCTACTGAAGTAACCTCTATACACATCCATTCTTGCCCTTTCCTTCCCCCAAACTGTCTGCTCTTATAAGTTATCTTCAAAACAAATCTGATCTTGCCACTCTCCTGCTTAACATACACACAAACACATAAACACACAACTAAACTTTCTATTGATTCTACAAAGCTTTGCATCATCTGTTGCCTCCCAATCCCAGCCTCATTTTTCCAACCCCTTCTCTTCCAACCCCCAAGACATTTATTACACATATTAAATACTATAAATGCGTAGTTTCTGATGTGCATGATTTAGTATTTTATTGAATCATTATAATGCAAACTAAACCAAAAAAGTAATGTGCACCTATCTGCACTGCATATAACATGTTTTCTTATTACTTTGTTTTCCCATCCACCCTGAAAGTTTCCTATACTTTCATTTTTATCCAACAATGTCAAAAATAGATCCTCTCAAATTGTTGCTTGACTCATTATTAACCAAAAAGCAGGCTGTGACCATGAATTATTACAAAGAATACACTGACAGCTCCATTTTAACATACCCATTTTCAGAAGAAGTGACAACTGGTGTATAGAATTTCAACTGACATTAACTTTCTTAGTTAATGAAACTGCTATTCACAGGCGAATGGATAAATTGTGGTAAATCCATACAATGGAATACTACACTTGGCAAACACACAACATAATATGGAAGAATCTCAAAGGTATTTTGCTGAATTCAAGAATTCAGTCTCAAAACATTACACTCTATAGGATATTTAGGAAGACAGCAAAACTATTGTGATAGTTATGTTCAGGTGTCAACTTGGCCAGGTGAAGCTTCCTAGTTCTGTTACTGTGGACATGAGCCAATGATATGTGACACTCATCTGTCACTGATTACATCCACAGTCAGCCAGAAGGTGTACCTGCTGCAATGAATGATGTTTAATTTAGTTGGCTGGATGCTTAAATGAGAGAGCTCAACATAGCACAGCTCAAGCAGCTCAGCATACCTCATCTCAGCACTCCCAGCTAAGCCCAGGCCTTTGGAAATACACAAAGGAATCACCCCGGGGAAAGTTGTTGGAACCCAGAGGCCTGGAGAGAAGGCCAGCAGAGATCAGCCTGTGCCTTCCCGTGTAAGACAGAACCTCAGTTGAAAGTTAGCTGCCTTTCCTCTGAAGAACTATATGTTCTTAAAGCCAATCCATCTCTGATATGTTGCATTCTGGCAGCTTTGGCAGACTAAAACAACTATCAAGGGACAGGGAACAGATCAATTTTTTCTAGGGCTCAAGGGTGGGAGAACTATGGAGTTTTTTTTGTTTGTTTCTTTAACTGGGGAGTTTTGAGGGTGACAAAACTTCTGTATCCTGATTGTGGTAGTGGCTACACAAATTTATACATGTGTTAAAACTCAGAACTATATATATAGGTTAATTTTACTGTAAGTAAATTTTTTAAATAATTAGAAAGCCATTTAAAATGCTATTCACTTTTGGGTTAAGAATTCAACTCATTACTTGGTTTTCAAAAAAACAGGAAAAAACATTAACATATGTATTTGCATTTATTATTTGTATTGAAATTTAAAACAAAGATGATAATGCTTTTTTGAGAAGTTACATAAATTAGAAATAAATACATCTGTAGACCTTATATTCACAACACCAATATGATGAAAAACATTACAGGAGGGTTTTTTTTCGCAAAGAGGAATTAATGATAATAAGGCTATTATTTAATTGCATGTAAAAGGAAAATGTACTTGTTGAGTGTCTGGCTAATGATGATCTTACTTACCCCAATACTTCACCAAAATACACCAAACATTTACTATTTACCAAGTATTTAACTATTCACAAATAGTTACTAAATCAACATTGAGGATTCAGTGTTATGAAGATTAATGAGTTAATACTTGTGAAATGCTTATAACAGTGACTGGATATGTAGCTGTTCAATAAATGCTTATTATATTAATATTGAGTCAAGGACATTAAGTAATTTATTTGAGGATATAATTACTATACATCCCTGCCTGACATTCACTTCAGATTCAGTACAAAAGACTCTAAGTTATAAATGACCAAGAAGGCATTTGCTTTGAAGGTGTTCTTTATTCTACTATCCCAGTTTAAACTGGGATGCACTGTTGACTCCAGGTACTGAAATTCAGCACAACTCAATAGCAAACCAATAGCAGATGTGAAAGAATGAAGCTAATCTGCGCTTATCAAACAGTTCCTCTATGGACAGAGAGAATAAAGACTCTCCAACCTGTCTACACTCCAGTCCTCAAGTAGGACATCATCATTAAACTCAAGTTTAATAGGATAAACAAATTTCTGATCACTCTAAACATCTTCTTATCCCTAAAGGCAAAATCTAGGTTAAAGAATCATTTAAGAAAGCTAAAATATCTGACTATTGGTGAAACTGAAAGCACTCAGTATGGCTATCTGATTAAATACAAACACGAGAAGAATGCAAAAAAAGTTGAACTACAATTTATTCAAAATCTACCAAGGCGAGGGGTGGGGGGGTGGTCGTGCAAGGGTAGTTCAGTGGTAGAATTCTGCCTGCCATTCACGAGACCCAGGTTCAGTTTCCAGTCTATGCACTTCCCAAAAACAAACAAGCAAGCAAACAGAATAAAAACAAAAAAATTCAACAAAATGGTGCTGCAATAACAGGATACTCACATGGAAAAAGAATGAAATGTGACCCTGCCATACAGCCTGCCAAAAAAAAAAACCAACCACTTGGAATATCCCAAATGATAATGGTTATAAACTATGCTTTGCCACATTTAAATTTTTTTATGTTTTGCTATGATGCTCTACAAAATAAATGATTATGCTGCACTAACTTTTTAAAATAAAAAATGCTCTCACTCTCCCTCCCCACCAAAAAAAAAAACCCCACAAGATACACATTCTTCTCAAGTGCTCATGGAACATACTCCAAGACACAGCATATGCTGGACCAAAAACAGGTCAATAATTTTTAAAAGACTGAAATTATTCAAAGCGCTTTCTCTGTTCATAATGGAATAAAGCTGGAAATCAATCACCATAGAAGAACCAGAACTTTCACAAATATATGGAGATTTAACAACTTACTTTTAAACAAACACTGGGTCAAAGAAGAAATTTCAAGAGAAATCAGTAAATATCTGGAGACAAATGAAAATGACATTACAACATGAAGTGAATGTGATGCGGAGAGGGAAATTTATGGCTATAAGCACCTACTACTAAAAAGGAAGAAAGGGCTAAACCAAAGACCTAACTGAGTAACTGTATAAGAAATCGGAGAAAGAGTAGCAAACTAACCCTAAAGCAAGTAAAAGAAAAGAGAAATAACAAAGATTAAAGTGGAAAAAAATGAATTGGAGAACAAAAAACAACGACAGAGAAAAATCAGTAAAACCAAAAGTTAATTCTTTGAGATCAACAAGACTGACAAACCTTAGCTAGACTGACAAAGTCAAAAAGAAAGAAGATGCAAATAAATAAAATCAGAAATGAGAGGGGGGTCATTATCATGGACCTTTAAGAAATTTTTTAAAAATCGTAAGAGGATAATATTGTAACCGAGAAATCGGGATTTAAAGTATGATTTTGATTAGTGAATCATTATATAAATTTTCCTTTTTGCTTTTTGGAATATTGGCATAGACAGAGAAATAATGATTGTATAGCCCTTATCTTCTGCCGCTGAGATTGTTAAAACCTTATGACTAAACTTCATGTGTACCTAGGTATCCAGTTTTTCACTTTAGAGTTTTGTAATCACTAAATATAGCCCCTAATGGCTGTTAATGAAAGGTTTGGGTCTGCCAGGAACTAACCCACCCCATGTCCCAAATTGTCCTGATGACCGGAACTGGACTTAACCTAAGTGGCTGACCTGATATGCTCAGCTGCTTAGACTTTAATCTACAAGTCATCTATACACCATTCCGCCATTTTTTTCATGTACTCGGTGACTAAGCATGTAATCAATCTGCACATACTCAATAATCAGATCACCTGTAATTACATCAGCTGGGTCCATTGTGCTCATTATCCTAAACCCTGCCCATCTTTTCTCTAATAAAACTACCTAAATTACTGCAGTTTGGGGAGACAGATTTTGGGCTGTTAGACCATCTGCTCTCCTACTACAAGCATAGTAATAAAGTTCTTCTCTCTTTGAAACCCCATTGTGTCAGGAATTGGTTATTGAGCATGTCAGGCAGAAGAATCCACAGCCTTTGTCCGGTAACACAATGAATAGCTGTATGCCAACAAACCAGACAACTTAGATAAAATGGACATTTTCCTTGAAGCACAAAAACAACCTACATTAAATAGACTTGAGAAGAAATAGAAGACCTCAACAAACCAATCACAAGTAAACAGATTCAATCGGTCATCAAAAATCTCCTTACAAAAAAGCCCAGAGCCACATGACTTCACAGGAGAATTTTGCCAATCATTTCAGGAAGAACTAATACCACTCCTGCTCAAACACTACCAAAAAAATTGAAGAAAAGGTAATCCTATCTAACTCATTCTACAAGGTGCTAACATCATTCTAATACCAAAATACCAAAACCTGATAAAGATACCACAAGAAAGGAAAACTATATATAGACCAATCTCCCTAACGAATACAGATGCAAAAATTCTCCATAAAATTCTTGCAAATCACATCCAAGAGCACATTAAAAGAATTGAAGGAAAATTGCCCAATATGATAAAAGGCAAAAATGAAAAATTCACAGCCAACATCATATTTAATGGTGAGACACTGAACACCTCCCCCCTAAGATCAGGAAGAAGAGAAGGATGCTCATTGTCACCACTGTTATTCAACATTGTTGTAGAAGTTCTAGCTAGAGCAATTAGGCAAGAAGAAATAAAAGGTATCTAAATTGGAAAGGAACAAGTAAAACACTCATTATTTTCAGATAACATGATCCTACATTAGGAAAATCCGAAGAAATCTATGACAAAGTTACTTGAGCTAATAAATTCAGCAAAGTAGCAGGATAGAAGATCAGTGTGCAAAAATCAGCAATATGTCTATACACTAGAAACGGCCTAACCTAGGAGGTGATTAGGAATAAAAAATCCATTCACAACAGCAACTAAAAGAATCAAATATCTAGGAGTAAACCTAACCAAGAATGTAAAGGACCTATATACAGAAAACTACAGAACACTGCTAAAAGAAATCAAAGACCTAAATAGATGGAAAGATATTCCATGTTCACGTATAGGAAGGGTACATGTTATTAAGATGTCAATTCTACCCAGCCTGATCCACAGATGCAATACAATACCAATCAAAATTCCAACAACTACTTTGCAGACTTGGGAAAGTTAGTTATCACATTTTTTTGGAAGGGAAAAGGGCCTCAAATAGCCAAAAAAGCCTTAAAAAGAAGAAAAAACTGGAAGATTAACACTTCTTGACTTTAAAACTCATTATAAAGTCATAGTGGTCAAAACAGTATGGCACTGGCACAGAGACAGACACAGTTATCAATGAAATCAAACTGCAAGTTTTGAAATAGACCCTTAGATCCACAGACAATTGATTTTTTTTTTTTTTTTTCCGCATGGGCAGGCAGCAGGAATCAAACCCAGATGTCTGGCATGGCAGGCGAGAACTCTGCCTGCTGAACCACCACGGCCCGCCCTACAGTCAATTGATTTTTGACATGGCTTCCAAATCCACTGAACTGGGACAGAGGACTCTCTTCAAAAAATGGGGCATTTACTGCCCTCTATGTGGGACATGACTCCCAGGGGTGTAAATTTCCCTCGCTCCTGGGAATGAGCCAGGACCTGGCATCATGTGAATGAGAAACCCTTGACCAAAAGGGGGAAGAGAGAAATGAGATAAAAAAGTTTCAGTGGCTGAGAGATTTCAAACAGATTCAAGAGGTTATCCTGGAGATTATCCTTACACATTATATAGCTATCCCTTTTTAGTTTATGATGTATTGGAGTGGCTAGAGGGAAGTACTTGAAACTGCAGAACTGGGTTCCGGTAGCCTTGACTCTTTTTATTATTTTTTTTAAATATTATTATTGAGAAATCTTCACACACATACATTCCATACATAGTATACAATTAATAGCTCACAATATCATCAAATAGTTGTGTGTTCATCATCATGATCATTTTATAGAATATATAATAAATAATAGGGGAGATGAAGGGTAAAAATTGGGTAACTGTGGGTCAATGGGGGGGGAATAAGGGACATGAGATGTATGAGCTCATTTTTTTCCTTTTATTTCTGCCTGGAGTGATGCAAATGTTCAAAAAATGATCATGGTGAAGAATACACAACTATGTGACAATACTGTGAGCCATTGACTATATAATATGATTGGACTGGGTGTGTGTATATAGTTCTCAATAAAAATATTAAAATAAATAAACAAATAAATGGGGCTGGGAGAACAGGATATCCATAAAGAGGACCCCTACCTCACATCCTGTATAAAAATTAACTCAAAGTGGATCAAAGACCTAAATATAAGAGCTAGTATCATAAAACTCCTATAAGAAAATATAGAGAAACAGCTTCAACATCAAGTGATATATAGGAGGGTAACTTCTTCGACCTCACACTTACAGAAAAAAAAAGAAAAATAATAGATAAATGGGAACTTCTCAAGATTAAACACTTCTGTGCTTCAAAGGACTTTGTCACAAAGGTGAAGAGGCAGTCAACTCAACAGGAGAGAATATTTGATAACCACATATCTGACCAAAGTTTGATATCCAGCACATATATAGAAATCTTACAACTCAACAAAAGGGAAAATAACCCAATCATAAAATGGGCAAAAGATATGAAAAGAGATTTTTCCAAAGAGGAAATACATATGGCTAAAAAGCACATGAAAAGATGTTCATCTTCTTTAGTTATTAGGGAAATGCAAATCAAAACCACAATGAGATATCATCTCACACTTACAAGAATGTCCACTAGAAAACACACTGAAAACTACAAATGTTAAGAGAGGATATGGAGAAACAGGAACACTTACTCACTTCTGGTGGGAATGAAAAATGGTACAGTCGCTGGTGGTTCCTCTGAAAACTAAATTTTGGGTTGCTCTATAACCCAACAATTTTGCTACTCAGTATATACTCAGAAGATCTGAAACCAATTTGTATACCGATGTTCATAGTGGCATTATTCATAATTACCAAAAAGATGGAATAAATCCAAGTGTCCATAAAGAGATGAACCATCATCACCTTGATGGTTGATGGAAATGTCCATCAACAGAGGAGTGGATAAACAAAATGTGGTAAATATATATGATGGAATATTATGCAGCAGTAACAAGGAATGAGGTCCTGAAACATGCAACAACATGGATGAACATGGACATAATGGTGAGTGGAGTAAGATTAAAAAAAAAAAAAAGGACAGATATTGTACAATTTCACTAATACAAATGAACCAACTATAGTTTGTCAACTCAGTCTTAAAATATAGAAAATGGGGTACTGAGCAATAGGGAGAAGCAAGAAAAGGGGAAGCGATTACTTAGTATGTACAGAATTGTTAAAAAGTTTGAACTTAAATGTTTGGAAATGGATAGTGCTCGTGGTATCTCGTTAGTGGGATTATAAGCAACAGTACCATACTGTTGTTGAATTTGGTTGAAAGGGGTTGCTTAAAGTCAGGTATGTCATTGATTAATACTATAAATATAAATAAGTTCTTGCACGAACTACTACAGTGGTAAAACACTCGTACAAAGAGTTAATAACAGAGTGGTATATGGGGGGAAACTACCTATTGCAAGCTATGGACTATAGTTAACAGTAATACCTTAATATTATTTCATCAATAGTAGATGTACCACACAAATACTGGGGTCAATAATGGAGAGGATAAGGGATATGGTGTGTTTTGGGTTTTCTTTTTGTGTGTGTCTGTACCTTTTCTCTTTGGAACAGTGAAAATGGTCTAAAACTTAGTGTGATAATGATTGCATAACTAAGTGATGATATTGTAAGATATTAATTGTATACTGTAGATGGAATATATGGTATATATATCTCAATAAATCTGCAAATAAAAAAGTTTCTCGGTAATAAGGACACTTATCCTATCTGTATTTTAGATATGCATATTTAATTATATAGGGGTGAAATGATACCTGACACTTACACTGAAATAACTCAAAGAGATAAGCAAAAATGGCACAATATAACTAAGTTGAATATGGACAATGGACACATGAACTTCATTAGTTCATTGTACTATTTCTCTCTACCCGATTGCTTGAAAACTCTTACATTTTCAGAAAGTCCTCAGAAATCTAAAAGTCAGTTTTTTCAGTAAATCCGAAAAGCCAATATTCAACTGTAGTTAAAAGCGAATGCAGAAAGTTAATACTGAAATTCTAATTTAAAAAAAATTGTAACAGAGGATACAGAAAAACATGACTTTCAAACATCATCAACATTAGTAAAACTTGGTACAACCACACTGGAAAACTGTTTATGAATAACCATTAAGCTAAAAGTTGCATGACCTCTGATCAGTAATTCTACTTCTAGGTATATAGCAGTCGTTCTCAAACTTCAATGCCCTTAAGAGTTATCTGGACAGGGGTGTAAATCTCCCTGGCAACATGGAACAGAATTCCCACGGTAAACCGGGACCTGGAATCAACGGATCGAGAAAGTCTTCTTGACCCAAAAAGGGGAAAAGAGAAATGAGACAAATTAAAGTTTCAGTGGCTAAGAGATTTTAAACAGAGTCAAGAGGTTATCCTTATGCATTATATAGATATCCCTTTTTAGTTTATGGTGTTTTGGAGTGGCTGCAGGGAAGTACCTGAAATAGTTGAGACTGTGTTACAATAGCCTTGATTCTTGAAGATAATTGTATAAAGATACAACTTTTGCAATGTGATTGTGTAATTGTGAAAATCTTGTCTCTCATGCCCCTTTTATCCAGGTATGGACAGATGAGTTAAAAAATATGGATTAAAAATAAATAAATAATAGGGGGGACAAAAGGTAAAATAAATTGGGTAGTCAGAAATACTAGTGGTCAATGAGAAGGAGTGGCAAGGGATATGGTATGTTTGACTTTTATTTCTTTTGCTGGAGTGAAGCAAATGTTTTAAAAAATGATCATGGTGATAAATACATAACTAAGTGATGATATTGTGAGCCCAGTGATTGTACACCACGTGTGGAATGTATGTGTGTCAAGATTTATCAATTAAAAAAAAAAAGAGTCAACTGCAGAGCTTGTTTCAGTTCTTCAGGCTCCATCCCCAGAGATTCTGATGCAGTAGGTAGGAGTGGGGCCAGTAAATCTGCATTTGTTAAGAAGCTCCTAGGTGACACCA
>PVIY010019049.1:0-46477 GCA_004026745.1 Myrmecophaga tridactyla
TCACCCCGGGGAAAGCTGTTGGAACCTAGGGGCCTGGAGAGAAGACCAGCAGAGACCATCCTGTGCCTTCCACGTAAGAAAGAGCCTCAGTGGAAAGTTAGCTGCCTTTCCTCTGAAGAACCAACAAAATAAATCCCCTTTTATTAAAAGCCAATCCGTCTCTGGTGTGTTGCATTCCGGCAGCTAGCAAACTAGAACAATCAGTATGGGGCATCTTCTGAGCCTTTGCAGGTTGGAAATTATCCATCCAGAGAGTAGTATGTCAGTCCCCTCTCTATGGTTAACCCCAGTTTCTGCTAGTATTTCCCTTCCCCACCTCTCTTAGTTTGTTGGGGAACAGATTTATACATTTGGCAACGAAGGGAATTCCATAAACTTGTTATTGCTACAAATTCTTTCTGCAATGAACATGTCTTCAAGTTTTACATAATTGTTGCATAGCAGTAACAGATTCTGGTCGTGTTTTGTCATCTATAAAAATGCCCTGAACAGTCCTTAAAAACTGGGTATAATGATCTCTTATTGCCTGCAGCTTTGGACTTTTAGCTAAAATTCTGTGATTGTAAGATGCAACTTTTAACATTAAAAAACACCCATATTTATAGAGTAATTCCATTTGCAAACCCATGAAGTTGATGTGAGCTATTAGCTTGTCTTATCTGTCTGGGAAATACAGAATTGAAGATAAACTGGATAAACGTGATTCTATATGGTGAATACTGTACTGCATCTAGCAAATACCTATACAGCAGAATTAGAAACAGGAAAGAAAGATCAAATTATTTGTATGTTTACCAAGTTACAAATATTTTTCATATAAAATATTTAATATAAAATATGCTTAAAAAATATTCTTAGATAGATTACATTAAATTTTTCAATGCTTATTTTTAAAAAAGGCAGTGTGGGGTGGAGATATTTGTTTCAATGTATAATATAAAAAGTCTAATAAGTTGTACTTAAATATTCAGATATTTGGTTCCACAAAATCTCAGTGTTAAAAAAAAATAAAAATATCCAACACAGCATGTAAAAGAAAGGAATCCTCTTTCTCAATTACCTCAGTACACTTTAACATTTTCTCATCAGTTTCAAAATCTGCTTCCAGTTTTATTTTTTCACTTGGAAATCCTTGTAATGACATGCCATCCACTGGACTGATAACACTACAGAATAAACATAATACAATAGGAATATTAGTAGCAGAATAGTTCCTATGAAATGAATTATTAGATTTGACAAATGGGATGAGGAGAAAAATTGTGAAAACTATAAATTTAAAGCAGAAATAAAATATCTCAATTATATAATTAAATCAGTAATTTACATTCATTTACCAAGACTTCTTGATTACACGATAGTTCACATTCATTTACCAAAATTTTTCATGACAGTGCAGTCATCTTTTTTGTTCAATATATTGTATCTATTTTCTTATGTGCTCAATTCAGAATGAAGGTTAAAAGACTTTAAAATAGTCTCCTAACAAAAAAAAAAGCTGTCTCATGAATTCAAAAACTCTGTTTTGGAATCCTCCAGCATTAGCCCTCTTCCTTTTTTTGTTCCAGACCTCATAGCTAGTCTCCAAAACACAAAGAAAATGGTAATTGAAAAGAGGAAGGAGTGGCAGTAATAATCTGCAAGACGTCTTTCTAATGTGCACATTATTAAATTCAGTTGTTCTTATCTACAGTGAATCAATATAATATAAAATAATCACTCAAAGGTAATCTTTTACTCACCAAAAATGGGCACTATATGACTGAAAACATATTCTGTCATTCTCAGCCTTGATTTCAAGCCTACACTGCTACACAATGGTCCTTTGGCCACTGAATAATTTACAGCATCTTGGTCAAGAAAACATATATGAGGCTGGTGCAGTACACACTTGAAAAAAATACTGCATTAATTAATTAGAGTATAAGCTTTTAAATTAATGGTATAACTCTATGCCCATTCATAAAATATTTAATTTTATTAACAGGATGTTTTCAGGCTCTGCTCCCCTCCAGCCCCACTAAATCAAATACATTTTACTAACAAAAAATTCCTACCCTTTGTTTCCTTTGTCTTCAGAATCTACCCAGCAGATGTCCACATACTCTCTCAGGTCAACTGCATCAGCTTTCCCACATGTAATTTTAAAGTCTCTTTGCTCTCGCAGAGCTAGCCGCAAGCCATCCATGGTCTCTGGTGTTATTTGTACCATTAAGCCATCTAGAAATCAGAGTTATGTTTCATGTTTCTTTCTTTTTTTTTTTTTTTTTTTACCAAGTATCAATTCACATGTCTAAGCCATAAAATTTGCTATCAAAGTATGTTTTAAATCATCTGTTAAAGTATCTTAATAGCTGTTTCCCATTGGGAAATATTTTACAAAGCTAAGGATTCATTTTTTTAGAGGTTAAAATAACAAGGATGAGAATTCTACTTCTGGGCATGATGAAATTACAGGTACCAAATTAGCTCTTTCTGACAACCAAACATGAAACTCAACAAAATGTATGAGAAAATTGCTTTTAGGTACTGGACAACGGGTAGTATAATACTGTGATCCCGAGTGGGAAACTGAAGAGGTATGTCCACAATCACCCAGGCTCTCTGCCTGGGAGCAATTTTCTCACAGTGACCCCAAAAGCCCACAATATTCTTTCTGAGTAGAGAACACGAGAGGTAGAGTGTGAAAAAGTATGGAATCTGGGAACAGTAGACTGAAGAGGAGGGAACTTCACAGAGGGGTCACCAGAAGACCGTGGAGGTGGGTTCCCTTTAAGTCTTTTGAACTACGGCTGGGAACACATTAACAAGGTGGGACTAGATGAGGCCAACCAAGCTTATTACAAAGTTGAGAACAGAGATACTACAAGTCAGGCCATATTGGGGGCTGTTAGTGATTTGAATCAATCAAAGTAGAAAGATATGAATACCTGATTAATATGCTCCATAACAAAGCCAAAGTGACACTCATAACATATTCAGACAACACAGAATTTGGAGATTGAGTCCTGACAAGTTAGAGCGGGTTGGTAAACATCTTAGGCTTTCCACAAATCCATCTTAACAAAGACTAAAATCAAGCCTATACAAGCTCAAGGGGATCAGCAATTAACATGCTTGCTAAAACAAAAGTAAACATTTTTAAGCAAAAGCTAATAGAAACTAAAGTCTTAAAGCATATCAACAATAACAAATATACAATCAAATCTTACCTGACAGAAACAGGAAAGTATGAACCCCAAGGTAACTGAAATCAACCCTGAGATGGGTAAGATGCTAAATTAAACAAAACATTTAAAACAGCTAATATAAATATATTCATGACCTAAACTAAAATACATTTAAAAAATGAAAAGCAATAATAGGCTAAATGAAAAATCTGATAAAAAAAAGATCTTAATGAGAAAGAGAAGTTGGAAACAGGACCAAAACAGAATTCCAGTACAGAGAAGTGCAATTTAACTGAAATGAAAACCTCAATGGATAGGCTTAGCTATTAATTGTTGAGTTACATACTCTATGATGTTACATACAAGAATCAGAGAACATGAAGATCAATAAAAATTATCTAATCTGAAGATCATAGAGAAAAAGACTGGAGAAAAATGAGCAAAACCTCAAGGATGAGTGAGATGATATTAAATGGTCTAGCATATATGTATTAGGTGTTCCAATAGGAGGAAGAGATTGAGACAAAAAAATATTTGAAGAAATAATGGTTGAAAATTCCCCAAATTTAATGAAAAAAATATTGACACACATATCCAAGAAGCTCAATAAATGCCAAAACAGGATAAATACATTAAAAAAAGAACACATAAAATACATCACAGCTAAACTGGTGGAAACAAAAGATAAAGAGGACATTTTGAAAATAAACAAAAGAAAACGCATATTAAATACAGAGGTACAAAAATAAAAACTATTGCTGACTTTTTATAAATAAATACAGAGTCAGAAACTAGAACACAGAATGGCCACTATCAAACAAACTGGCAGCTACAAGTATTAGAGAGGATGTGGAACTTATTCACTGTTGGTGGAAACGTAAAATGTACAGCCACTCACTACGGAGGACAGTTTGGCAGTTCCTCAGGAACCTAAGTATAAAATTGATTTAACACCCAGCAATCCTGTTACTCAGGTTATACCCAGAAGATCTGAGAGCAGGAATGCAAAGAGACATCTGCACACCAATGTTCATGGTGGCATTATTCACAATCGGCAAAAGATGGAAACAACCCAAGAGTATACCAACAAAAAAAAAGTGTACACAAACATATGGTATATACATATGTAATAGAATATTACTCAGCAGTAAGAAGGAATGAAGTCCTGAAGCATGCAACAACACGGATGAACCTTGGGGACATTATGTTAAATGAAGTAAGTGTATAAAAGTACAAATATTGTATGATCTTACTGATATGAACTAATAATATGTAAACCTACAGACATGAAATATAGAATATATGGCATATAGTTTACAAATCAGTTAGAAAAAGACATATAACTCAATAGAAAAATGGGCAAAAACTAAGAAAAGGCAATTCAAGGAAGAGACAATGCACAGAGCCTGTAAATATGTGATAAGATGCTCTACTTATTGCAATTAAGAATATGCTAATTATGACCATACCCAGAGATAACCTACCAGATTGACAAAAATTAAGTAGTCTGATAATACTACATTTGGAGAACATGCTCATAAACAGGAAACCTTATACATTCTATTGTAATGTGAATTGGTACAACGACTTCAGAAAACAATTTAGCAGTATCTTATAGAGTAGAACATTTACTTGTCCATTGGCCCAGAAATTCCATATATGCCCTAGAGAAACTCTTGAACATATGCCCAAAGTCCACGTACTCATATAAGAATGATACTAGTAACACTGTTTATAATAAAAAAACAACAAACAACTGAGATATTCATAATCAAGGGATGGATAAATTGCCACATATTCACAAAATAAAATTTTTAATAGCTTTGAAGATGAATAAGCTATCGTTGCAGGCAATAAGATGCATAAATGTCAGAAACATAGTGTTCCAAATAACTGTGTGAAGAATAATACTTTTTAAAAATCTCCCAAGTAAGCACAAATAAACAATATATGGTATATATAAAGTAAAAAAAAATTAGGCAAGAGAATGATAGCCACAATATTCAGTATAGCAGTAATTCATGGGGAGAGGAGATAGTGGCATATGTGGACCCAGATATTGGGTTGAGTTCTAGTTCTTGGGTTGGGTGATGATTTCACATAAGTTTGCGGTACTGTCCTTTATAAGTTACAAATATTCTTTTGTAAATACCAAATACATTTTGAAAATTTAGTGGAAAATGACTCTAAAAAAATAATCTTAAAAGATGAAATACATACCTTCAACTATGCTGGATTTAGCAAGAAATCCTGAAGATGTTTTTAGAGCTCCATTGAATACCACAAAACTTGCACCTGTCACTGATAAAGGAAAACAGCAAATATTTATATTTTAATCTACTCATTTTTATGCTGTATGATATTTATTGAATGCTTAATGTGGGGCATGGCATATTTTAACTGCTCAATAAATGTCAGGCCTATACCATTTATATTAGAAAGCTAATAAAAAAAACAAAATTAAGATAAAATATCATACCAAGGTCACTGAATGCTTCTACCTAATAAATGATGAATTTTTGTACTATTTTAAATGTTTCTGTCTGTGTCAGTGGGGTGTGGGCAATCAAATACCCACTACTGGTGGAATGAAAAAGGAACACTATCAATGGAAGACAACTTAAAAGATAATATCTATTAAAACTACAAACACACAAATCCTTTGATGCAGTAATTCCACTTCTAGGAATTTAGAAGCTAATAGCTAACGATTAACTATTTATGCCCTTCAATAAGGGACAGCTAAATAATGTACACATATAAATTAGAAAATTATGTGGAATGCAAAAACTCTTTTTATACTAACATGGAATAATACCCAAGTGTCAACCAAAAAAAAAAAAAAACAAATTTGGTGTCAACCAAAAAAAAAAAAAAAAAAAAAAAAAAAAAAAAAAAAAAAAATTTGGCATCAAAAAAAAAAAAAAAAAAAAAATGCAAGATCAGAACAGAACAAATGTTATGACTTGCTTTTAAAAAGTAGGAAAAAGAAATATGTGTGTGGATGCCTGCGTCAATATATATAGAAGTAAAAATGTCACTGAAAGGATATACAAGAAATTGATAACATTAATTTGATTGCCTGCAGGGAGGGGAAAAAGAGTAGCTGGGGGTCAATGGAAGAAAGCTTTTTCACTGTAAATATTTATGCCTTTGAATTTTACACCACACAAATAAAAAACCTACTCAACAAATAAATAGTAAAAAGTTAGGGAATTTTAATGACAAAAAATGTCAATGGTATGGTAAGTAGAATAGCACAATATAAAAGCATAAATATATAGCATAAAATCATCTGTTTAATATATATGTCAATACAAGGAAATAAAGTGTAAACAGTGGCTATATCTTGTCACTTTTTTTTTCTTTTTCTACTTTTTAAAATTTTTCCAATTTTACATATTTTCCAATTTTACTACAAATGAGTATGTATTACTTTTATAATCAGAAGAAAAATTGTATTAGCAGCCACAATGTCAGACTATTTTAAGTATGTCAGGTATGTTTGAAATATTACAACAATTATAATGTAGTTATAATTTTATAGATTACTTGCTTCAACTTAAGTTTCCAAGCTGTTAGACCTTCTACTGCAAGGGTTTGGTAATCACATCAGTCACTGAGGCCATTCAGCCAGAGCCAAGAGTAGTGTCACTCACACATGAGGCTCATTCCACCATCTTTTTCATTCTTATAGTTCCAGTCACTTAAATTTTTATACGCCATCTTTTGTCCTTACCAACCCTGTGCTCTCCCAATTAAAAGGAACAAAAGAAAAGAGGAAACATAGGCGAAGGACCCTCATTCCAGACAGAAATTACGAAAAGTAAAACTCCCACCTTATGGGATACACTAAGCTGAAGATATCAATATGAATAGTCTTCCAAGTCTTTAAACCTAATGTAGTCCAAAAGCAAAAGACAAATGAGGTTTTTAAATTTACTATTCCTATAGCTGAAACTTGAAAGCATATTATTTTTTTACCACTCATTCAGCAAGCAAGTAAAATACATATATTTTCCCCTCTGAAAGGGATTATATTAATTGAAGTGGATTTATGAATTAGTATTAGGAACAACGACCCTTACCTTTCCTAGGATGGCCAGTGGCACTGTTGGCCTGTGTTTGATAAACTCCATCATTCTGTATACAGACTAGATGAGAATCTGCTTCTATACTAAAACTAGCTCCAATGCTAATGACATGCTCATTAGAAGAATTTATTACTTTCATTACCTGGAAATAAAACACTCATTTATAAACACTTTTAACATTTTATGCCCTTATTACTTACAATAAATCAAAGAGTCACATTCCTGACCAGCCTCACAATTATCAAGCTTTGGTCTAGACAACTCCCTGGAATGTGATAGAAACGAATGTTTTAAAATAAAATGGTAAGGAAAAAAATGCAAAAAAAAAAGAATTGAACAAATCCCTTATTAGGAAACAAATTCTAAAATTTTAAAAATAATGTTTTTTTGCCAATATATATTAAATAGTTTGATTCACAACAGAAAATTTAATTTGATAATGTTCTGAGGAAATCTAGTGTTTAATAGTTGTCTTCAAAACTCAAATAAAGCAATTATACTTACATCGCTATATTTTTTCCGAGGTATTTTTATGCAGCTTTTCCCCATTTCCATATGAATCAATAGCTGATCTATATTATGCAAGGTATACTGATAATTTCGAAGGTCCTACATAAAATGATAAAATCCCATAAACTTTAAACTACTATCAATAAGCATTCACCCATCTATTAAATCCTTTTTTAAGAGTATCCATCACTCCGTGGCTTCTGACTCCTAACTGGCAAAGTGCCATTCAGAAAGCTAGAAAAAATTTTAAAACCCAACTAATCCTTCCAGCTATGCCACATAAATCATGAATATTATTCTTGGGAAGAACTCTGTAGTATCTGGGGGTGAGTTCTTCTTCCTACTTATAGATCTTCCAAATTAGAAAAGGTCTTCAAACCAATGTGTGTAAATAAAAATGAGTCTACTGAAATATTTTCCTATGGTAACAGATAATCACAAAATTACAGGAATCAGAAGTGAAAGAAAACTTCATGTATCATCTAATCCAACCCTTCCTATTACTAATGAGGATACTATGACTATAATATGCTCAAAATCATAAAGGTGATTAATACTTTTACTAAAAAACAACTGAGTATAGGTCTCAAATTACTTAAATATGTAACTACAGAAAAACGAATCAACAGCCAATTATAACCAGGTATTAGTAAATTAGGAGACACTATATTCTAAAAAGCAATTCATCAAAACCAGAGCCCATTTATGTTCAATGAATTAGGATTTCTTATAAGTGAATTTTTATTCTACCAAACATGCCAAATTAAAATAGGAAAATATACATGTGAGTTTGTTAAATAGTTTAAGTTAACAGTGTAAGAACACAAAAAAATATCTCAATTACTCACAACAAGTAAGTTCATAATAGTGTGTCCTATTTCTCCAAAAAGAGGTTTTCGGCCTCTGATACTTGTTAGAGGGGCAGGATAAGCTACACAAAAGAAAGGAAAACTGGTTACCAACAACAATAACCAAAAAAAGAGTCTTGAATTTAGTATCTGTAATTTCCATTTTAAAAACAAAACCAAAAAGCTCAACATCAAATACCAATTATAAATTACATATACTGACCAAAACTCTGATATGACGTATAAAACTATCTCATCGGTTCTTAGGGAAAAGTGAAAAATGACCTTAACCCTTACTGTGCAGCTACCAGCCACTATACTAGGCACGTACGCTATCATATTACATTATCATGCTATATGCATTATTTTATTTAAACCCTACCACAACCCAATGAGGTAAGAATGGTTATATATATATTTTACAGAGGAGAAAGAAAGATTAAACAACTTTCATGGTGATCAAGTTAATAACTGATGAAACAAGATTTGAAACAGGCTTGCCCAGTTCAAAAGCATTTAATCTTTTCATTACACATATTATTTCCACACAATTATGGTGACTGGTAAACCACAATAATTTGCTAGACTCTTATAAAGTTCTGATAACTTACACAAAGAATTGAAGACATTTAAGGCACTTGTAATTAATTGTGCTAATTTATGGATAGTGATAAACTGTGACAGGTATTGGGTCAGCGCCATAACAGATAGCATGTAGAGTCAGAGAAGTCAATGCAGAGAAGAGGAAGGGATATGGCACCTCTCGCCTAACTCCCCTTCTTTTTCTTTAAGGAAAGAAAAACGGAAAAGACGCTTTGCTGGCAATACAGCAGGACCTCTGAAAAAAAGAGCATGAAAATGCTGATGAACTGAGATGCAGAGAACTGGGTGAGTGGGCTCCACTCGTGCCAAGGAAAGTGCCTGCCATTGCAGCTAGCTTGGGGTATCAGAACCCCTGTTCTCAGTGACTCCCAAACCCCTCACCTTGCCCCCAACACACTGTGCCCCGTCTGCCTCCCACGACCCCCACACCCTGTCCCTTCCCTCAACCCCCACACACCACGCACCTGTAACCTGAACCTCCATTCACCTGCCCACCACCTTCACCTCGATTTGTGCACCCACAGAGCCCTACGATCCACCTCCCATCAACCCTGTCTCTATGTCTCATGTACTACACCCTGCCCCTAAACTCGAGGCCTGCCTGTGCCGCATATAGCCATTGTGCCCCCATGCCACCCCCCACAACTCTGTGCCCACATCTCACAACTGTGGGCACATATGGGATCACCCATAGTGATCCCCCAGGGCCTAGCCCTACACCACACCCCACAACTGTGCAGCTGCGCTTTGCCTCACATCCTGTCCCCCACCCCACACCCATCCCACTAATAAAAACCTTAAGACAACTGAGGGATATCAACTTCCAAAGTAATCCTATCAAGATAATTACATGACTTGAAGTAAAAAGAAAATCACAAAGCTTATGAAAATGTAGACAGATAGAGCCCAGCCGAATGACCAAACAAAAACACTGGAGGAAAAGCAGACCTTGGAACAACTAATCAAAGATGCTCATCCAATTCTACTAAATAAATTCAGTGGGGTGGCTAATGACATAAAGATTAGCAAGAAGACACTAGAAGACCATAAAGAAGAATTTAAAAGAATAACTAGAAAAATAGCAGACAAAACAGAGATGAAAGATACTGTAGACCAAATAAAAAATAACATTAGAGACACACAACAGCAGATTTAAAGAGCCAGAAGAAAGAATAAGTGAACTAACTAGAGGGTAGAACAATTCATTTCAAACACACAAAAATAAATGGCAAAAAAGATAGAAAAATTTTAATTGGATCTCAGGGAAATGATGGACAAAACGAAGTTTCCAAATATAAGAATCATAGGTATCCTCAAAGGAGAAGAGAAGATTTAAGGGCTAGGAAGATTAGTTGAGGAGAAAATGGAGATAAACTTCCCAAATCTTATAAAAGACACAAATATTCAAATCAAAGAAGCCCAATGAACCCCAACTAGAATAAATCCAAATAAGTCTATTCCAAGACACATACTAATCAGTCTGTCAAATGTCGAAAAGAAGAAGAAAGTCCTGAAAGCAGCAAGTGAAAAATGACTCACCACATGCAAGGGAAACCATGTAAGACTGAGTTTGGACTACTCAATGGGCACCATGGAGGCAAGAAAGCAGTGGTAGGATGTATTTAAGATCCTGAAAGAGAAAGACTTCCAGCCAAGAATTCTTTATTCAGCTAAGCTGTCTGTCAAAAGTGAGGGACAATTCTATAAAGGTTCCATGCACTAGGGTAACTTTCCAGAAACCTCCAGACGGGTCCTTGGGCCAGATAAAGTCCTGAAACCTGGAGGGCGCAGCCTCTCCAAAACATCAGCCAGTCCCCTTTCCTATTCGACATTATTGACAACACCTTCCAACATGAAAAAGTTAGAATGGCCATAGCCATAAAGAGTGGGATAGAAGGATCAAATGTGAGGGCAGAGTTATATAGAGAAGGTAAGCATTAAACTGATATTTCCTTTAGTCTCCAGTATCTTAGGGCAGCTAGAAGTAAGAACCTAAAATTGTGAAACTGTAACCCATACCAAACTCTGAAATCTGTTCTACAACTAATTGTTGTGCAGTGCTTTGAAATTTATTGCTTTTTTGTACATATGTTATTTTTCACAAAAAAAAAAATGAAAGAAAAAAGTTGATTAGGATGATAAAAGAATATTTATTTCTTCTAGCCTGCTATGTTCTGCAGCAGGTAGAAGGAAAAATCTGAGATGATGGTATGGTAGTCCATGACAAACTCTGGAATCTGTCCTATAACTACTTGTTGAAGAGTGCTTTGAAAACTATTGCTTTTTTCTTTCTTTGCTTTGATATATGGTACATTATACAATAAAAAAGTTTAAAAGAAAACATATTAAGCAATAAACCATTTTCATGTCATACTGCCCTTCTATTCTATTCCATAAAAATAAATATTCATTTTCAAAACAAGAAAAAAAAAGACAGAATAAAATCTTCACAGACAGACAAAGGGCTGAGAGAATTTGTTAACAAGAGGCAGGCCTTACAAGAAATACCGAAGAGAGTTCTGTTAGCTGAAAAAAAGACAGGAGAAGAAGGTCTGGAGGAGGACAAATAATTGAAAAGTACCACTAAGGGTAACTTAAAGGATAAAAAGAGAAAGAGGGAAAAGAACATACAGATCTGACAAAAATCACATCTGAGTAATTGAATTTCAGTAATTTAATAATTATATTATTTTCTCTTAGTCATACTGTAAAAGCTTTTATTGGATAATGATGTGCCCTTTCAATATTCTGTCATTTTTCCTTTATTGTAATTAAAACTTACACAACTATAAAAAAAAAAAAAAACTACCAAGGACTTGGAATAAACTGACCAGAATGTAAAGGACCCGTGCACAGAAAACTATCATAACATTGCTAAAAGAAATCAAAGAAGAGGGTACCCGAGTGGTTCAGTGGTAGAATGCTCGCCTTCCATGCAGGAGACCCGGGTTCGATTCCCGGACCATGCACCAACCGCACCCCGCCCCCACCACCAACAAAAAGAAATCAAAGCTCTAAATAGGTGGAAAGCTCCCTTGCTCATGGATAGGAAGGTTAAATGTAGTTAAGATGTCAATTCTATTGAAATCGATCTATAGACTCAATGCAATAACAAATATTCCAACAACCTACTCCGAAGATTTGGAAAAGCTAGTTGTCAAATTCATTTGGAAGGGAAAGAGACATTGAATAGCTAAAAACATCCTAAAAAGAAGGACGAAGTGGAAGTACTAAAACTTCCCAATTTTAGAGCTTATGATAAAGCCCGTGGTCAAAACAGCATGGTACTGGCACAAAGACAGAAATATTGAGAATGGAATGGAATTGAGAGTGTGGAAATAGACCACCAAATCTATGGTCAACTGATCTTCAACAAGGCCCCCAAATCCACTGAAGTGACACCAACTAGTCTTTCAATAAATAGGCATAGGAGAACTGGATATCAACAGCCAAAAGAGTGAAAGAGGACCCTTACCTTACACCCTATACAAAAATTACGTCAAAGGGAACCAAAGACCTTAATATAAGAAATTGTACATAAAACTCCTAGAAGAAAATATAGGGGAATATCTTCAAGACTTGGTAATAGGAGGTAGTTTCCTAATAAACTTTACAACCAAAGCACAAGCAACAAAAGAACAAATAGATAAGTGAGAACACCTCAAAATCAAATGCTTCTGTACCTCAAAAGACTGTCAAAAAGATGTAGAGACAGTTAACTCAACGGGAGAAAATATTTGGAAATCATGTATTGTATAAAGGTTTGATATCCTGTATACATTAAGAAAATTATACAATTAAACAACAAAAGAACAAACAACTCAATTATAAAATGGGATAAAGATCTGGATAGAAATTTTTCCAAAGAGCAAATGCAAATGGCTAAAAAGCACATGAAGAGATGCTCATTTTCATTAGCTCTAAGGGAAAAGCAGATCAAGACTACAGTGAGATATCACCTCACATAAGAATGGCTACTACTAAACATACAAGAAACTGTAAATGTTGGAGAGGATATGGAGAAATTGGAACCCTTTAGCACTGATGGTGGGAATGTATAATGGTACAGTCGATATGGAAGATAATACGGCAGTTCCTTACAAAACTAAATATCACACTGCTCTATGACCCGGCAATACCACTATTTGGTATATACCCAGAAGAGATGAAAGCAGTGACACAAAACAGACATTTACACACAGATATTAATAGCAGCATTATTCACAATTGCTGAAAGATGGAAACAATCCAAATGCCCATAAACAGACGAGTGGATAAATAAAATGTGGTATTAAAAATACAATGGAATATTATACAGCAGTAAGATGAAATGAGATCCTGAAGCACATGACATGGTTGAATCCTGAGGACTTAATTCTGAGTGAAATAAGCCAGATACAAAAGGACAGCTAATGTTTGATTTTGTTTTTATGATGTTAGTAAAGATAAACTCAAAGGCTTATAATACAGAACATTGGGGACCTAGAGATACAGAGAAGATAGATGGGTGAACAATTAGCTAATGAGGTTGAACTTAAATGTAAGGGAATGGATAGAAGTTAAGGCAGTTCATTAGTGGGTCTATAAGCAATATTGCCATATTGAAGGTGAACATGATTGAAAGGGTCGTATAGAGTCATGTATTCCACCAATTAACACTACAAATATATATAAGTGCATACAAGAACTACTTCAAAGGTATGAATCTTGTACAAAGAGTAAATAATATTGAGGTATAGGGGGAAAACTACTACTGAATGCTGTGGGCTATATTTAACAGGAAGACAGCAACAGTACCACAGCTATACCATGGGTAAATAACTGGGGGAGAGGATAAGAGGGGGATAAGGGGACGTTTGAATTTTCTATTTGGTAAAGGTGTGTATAACAGTTATTTTTTTTCTTGGGATCAATGAAAATTGTCTAAAATTGAGAGCGCTGATGATTATACAAGTAAGTGAGGATAATGTGAGACATGGATTGATGACTTTGGACATTATACATGATGCCCAATGGACGGAGGTGCTGAAGGATACACTGACTGAAAAGGAGAATGGCGAACTGTCGTGTATATATATGATCGCATATTGTGAGGCTACAAAAAGGAATGAAGTATGAGGCACGCAATAAGGTGAATGAACCGGGGGTACATTATGTGATGTGAAACAAAAAGAACAAAAGAACAATTATTGCATGGTCTCTTTTAGAAAATACTTAGTAGAAGAAAAATGGGGTCAATATTGTAAACTCTTATAGGAGTCACATTTAGTCTGCAATTGAAATTATTTCTAGATTTTGACAGGCTGTGCTTTACATGTATAACAAGATATTTTCCTGGAATCTTGGGTACCTGTGTGACACCTAAAATACAGAGTAGGAGCTCTGAAGGTCTGTAAGTTAGCACTGTCACATACAACATCTATTAAGGGAACTGAAAAAGAGATCAGGCCTCATTAGAGATAAGAATGATGTTGATTGGGTTGGGATTAGGATAAATCAGAATACAGGGGTAAGGAGGACATTGTCTGTATTTAAGAACTTCACTTACCCAATGAGACCAAAGTAAGAGAGGTTTATTTTGTCCAAAACTTAAATTTTCTGTAGCACATAATCTAATTCACCCTGTATGAACAGATTGTTTAAGCAACTCAAACACTGGAGTCCAGAATGGGAATGAGGATTTATAATTCTGTATACCTTAATGTAATGCCTAGATACCTCCCAGAGTATGTTGAACAGATAACCAAAAAGCATTGACTAAGTTCCTTGAAACACAGGAGAAAAAAATATGGAACTATTTAAGTTTTACCATTAGGGAAACCCGAGATACCCTCAAACATTAGGGACTCTCAAGTCAGTAGGCCAGGCCCTTCATCTTGAGGTTGGTGTTGTGAAGTTTATTCAGAAGCCAAGAAGCTAAGCCTACCTATAGTAATGCCTAAGAGTTACTTCCAGAGGCCTTCTTTTGTTGCTCAGATGTGGCCTTTCTCTCTCTAAGCCCAACTCTGCAAGTAGTATCATGATCCTCCCCACTACACTGGACCTGACATCCAGGGGTCAAAGTCTCCCTGGAAATGTGAGACATGAATCCCAGGCATAAGCCTGGCCCCGGCACCATGCGATTCACAATGCCTGGCTGGCCAATGGGGGCAAAGAATTGTCACAAAATAAGGCATCATGGCTGAGAGAGACTAAATAGAGCTGAGAAGTTATTGTGGAGGCTACTTTTAGGTAAGCTTCAGCTATATATTACTATTTAGCTATATATTACTATTTACCATGGTTTGCCAAACCCCAAACAAAACCATTCCTGCCAGCCCTAAAGAATACACCTCTATCCAAGATTCTACAAAAGTTCCATGTACTATGATTACTTTCCAAAAACCTACAGCCTCCAGATCAGTTTTTAGGCCAGATAAGCCCTGAACCCCAGAAAGGCCAGTCTCTCCAGAACCTCAAAATTAGTTCCTTCCCCTATCCCATATTATCGACAGCCATTTTAAACATGGAAAAAAAGTTAGAATGGGCATAGACTAAATATCCCTAAAGACTGGGAGAAACAGATCAAAGGAGAAGGTAGAGTTATAACGGAGAAGACAGGATTTAACAAATGAATATGACTGCTGAATTATTATATTGATACATCTTTTAGTCTCCATTCTCATGGAGCAGCTTGAAGGAAAAACTTGAAATCATGGAATTGCAACCCATATCAAACTCGGAAATCTGTTCTATAACTACTTGTTATAATATACTTTGAAATTTATTGCTTTTTTAAAATATATAATTCACAATAAAAAAGTTAAAAAAATTAATAGAATTAAATGTCTAAAACTTCATTAGATGTGGTGTACGATCTATGAAATAAATACACCATTTCTTGGAGGAAGTCAGGAATAAAGAAAATGTGTAATTTAAAAAGGTTTAATACTAAAAAGGATTTAGACTTGGAAAAACCATACACATAAACATAAAACATTATTTCACAACAGCTCTAGAAACTAGTTGTGTCAAGGATAGATACGTAAATACACGCATACAGACAACACACACACACAGTCTCACAAATACACTTACACATATACATAACAATACAATTTATATAATTTTTGGGTAATAAACTAAATGTTAGGAACAGAAAAACAAGAATAAGGAGACTCAAGCTTAGAGAAGAGGAGAACCATTATTTTTAAATATTTCCTTTCCTAAAAACAGTTACCTCTTGGTTATAGACAACAACTGAAAAGCAATAGCATTGATAATAATAAAATCCTTTATATTTGTATTTATGACACACACAAATTGAAAGGGGCAATAATTTACCTTAATACAAAGGCAACATAAAAAATGAACTTCCTACATGTACATGCTTTTAAGAAAACCTTCAGCAAAAGTTATACCATCAAGGTTTTTAATAATTTTTAAAGAGATTTTTAAAATTTTAAGGTGAATTAATTTAATAATTTTTGAAAATCTGGAAGCCTCATGACATACCAAAGCTGTCTAGCCAAATTTGGCAGAACAGGGTTGGTTTAGAATTTTAGAACAATACAGAAACAAAAGTAGTTCCATTAATCCATTCAAAAATTGATCTAAATGATTTCCTTAAATTTCTTATTTTACATTCAATATTTCTGAATCGATGTAGTGTAGCAAATTATTCTAAAACTTACCTTTATATTCTGCACCCAATCTCAACATTAAACGCATAGGAAAAACTTTTGCCCAGGGAATTTCTAGTTTCTGGATAAGAATTCCACAAAGAAAAGGATAGCTTGGTAATGGGAGATCATCAAATTTCTGAAAAGTAGGTGTAATAAAGAGGATTCCTCCATGATCCTTGCTACCGAGAAAACTCTCAGTAAAGGTAATATTGTCCAAGTTTTCTATGTATTTTCCTGGAAAAAAAAATCATTAATAAAATCATTTCATGATGTTTCATTATTGTTTTAAAGAGGTCTTCTGAGTTTGAATATCCCCATATAACTTTCAGAAATAAAGATAAGGTAAAATATTTTTTTTCTTATTCCCACTTTTGAAGAAACATCTATTGAGTAACTTCTGTTTACAAAGTTCAGTTATTCCTGGAGATTGTGAATAAATATTAAAAATGTTTGTAGCTGTACATATTCTTAAATTTTTCTCTTTACAGCTTGATCAACTGAAAAATTATACCATGTTCCCCCAATAATACAGTCAGTAAGAAAAATACATATATAAATACAAGAAAATTAAAAAGGCAAACATATTTCCATTTTTTAAATTAAAAAGTGTGTAAAAACACAAATCATATAAAATGCTAGTTTTAGGGAGACTGAAATTGATTATTATGTTCTTTTAAGATCAGCAGTCTTTTCATACAATAAATCTTTAGTACAGTCAGCATAGCCAAAAAACATAAATGCCTTTACTTATTTATCCATCCCATCGTCTCCAAAGTTCAAAATAAAATGCTTACCTTTTAGAGCATCCTTATATATAGTGATAAATAGTTTGAAGATGTCTGTAGGAATAGTATCTTCATTTGGCAAGCATAATAATAGAATAATAATTTCTGCGTGTCCCAAGCCATGTAATCCATTGGTTGAGAAGTACCAGTATTTGTCTGAGGAATCTTAAGTGATAAAAGCATGCAACTATAAATATCAACTTCTATTAACCAAAAAATACTACAAATAATTTTCTTTACATGAAGCACATCTTTTTTCAAATTCCTTATTTTCCCAAAGTTCTTACAAAGGCTTTAAATTGAATTGTATACAATTAGTGTAAAAAAAAGAATGCATAAAAAATTATTTTAAGGAGCCAATTAATAAATAACACCAAGATAAAGATACAGTAAGATGGTGGAACATCATGGGAAAGAATTAAATTAGTATCAGAGAATGGAGTTGATAGATGCTAAGATGCATTATAGAGGATTATTTACTTCCTTACTTTTAATGAGATCATTTCACTTAATTTAACCTGTTTAATTGTCACTAAATCAGGAATCCTTTTTACCTCAATTGCCAAATTTTAATTTATCTAAAAGCTATAGAAGACATAGTCAATTGCATCATGCGCATCAAAATATAGCTCAGCTATGAGACCATGACCTCAACCTAGAATTGACTGAGAGATGCTAGTAAAAATCTGTAAGCTGGTATTTCAAGTCCACTTAATATAAATATGTAAAATTTATTTACTGTCAAATATGGCTACAAAACCAATGCCCAATATTGCTTATTTTTCACCAATGTCTATCAAAATCTAACCTGAAGATTTAATTAATTCAGAAATCCTGCTTAGCAATTAGGCAAAGAAGGATGAGTTACTACTTACAAAATACTAACTTGACATTCACGAGTAGATTAGCATTTAGGATAAATGTAACAGGATGAAATCCTTCACCTTCAAGAAGCAAAATGATCTGCTCATGAGATGGATGTTCTTCTACTTCAGGCACTAAATAATGAAAGTAAAATTTAACTATGATAAATATGACTTCTTGCTAAATAGTCTTACATAAAAAAAGAGATTTATAAATCCACCAATGACTTATCAAATTTAAAAACAAAAGCAAACACATTTCATAAAATCCTGTTATATACTCACTTTTACTTTTCCATCTATGCAAAGGTATTAATACTCTAATACACATAAATCCTAATATATTAACATTATATATAGTATTCATTCAAAATATGTTGCTTTTATGTAATTTCACTACATGCAACGCTTTACAACAAACAAGTTTGTAAAGTGGATTCTTCTTCGCCAGTCATTCCAAAGATAATTTATGCAATTTACACGCTGTAAAAGTAGTTTAGACCCCAGTTAGCTGCTTGGCTGTCAAATGTCCTTTGTTAGTGACAGAATGCAAAAAAAAAAAAAAGATCTTGGCAATCAATAGGGAAATATGCATGACATGCAAAGGAAAGGACTTAAGGTATTTTTGCCACTACAACTAGTCTCATGCAATGGTTCCTACTGAAAGAAGTGAGGTTCAAAGCCTTATTCCCCTATGTGTAGTTATCATTCAGACAACATAACCATTTCACATTTCAGGATACAGCATAATGTCTGGGAACGATAAGGGTTTAAACAAGGCAATCACTATGAGGTGGGAGTTAGCCACAGAATCTCAAGGCTAGAAAAGACCTTAAGTCATCTAGGTTCTCTTCTCTTACTGAGGAAACTGAGACCCCAAAAGATTCAGTAACATGCTTCAAGTCATACATATACTAAGTAGTAAAAGAAGGAACTAAAATTTCTAACACTGCCACCCAATCCAATAATTAAAAAAAAATGATATATAGTCAAAACTCTAAACAGCAGAAATATTTCTCAGAGCTAAATCTATGAGTTTCCCTGTTGTATTGGATTTTTGCTCCATACTAAATTAGGAGTCCAGCTGTAAAAAATGAATTATATTAAATTCAACTCAAAAGTTCAAATCTTTTTAGAATTTGTTTTTGTATAATAAGACTTTTTGTAAAGCAAAGTTACCATCCATAACATATATTACAAGTAAACTGTCCAAGCTTTTTTTTAATACATTTTATACAACAAATGAAATTCATCACCACATTCTTTAAAAAAAAAAAAATCTTTTTTAAATTTAAATAACTGGTATCCTACCTGATTCTGATTCTCTAGATGCAACTAGAAGTGGGGGCAAACTGTCCTCATCATTCGGTAGAAGACTAATCTTATTGCAAACACACTTGTCAATACCACACAGTAATTTATAATCTGAAATACCAGCAACAGGTAAACAGCTGTTAATTAAGACATCAACAGGACTACTTGGTTCCTCAATTTCTGCAAAAACATCATCATCTAATACAAAAGAACTAGAAGTAGGTAGCTCCTCAGTTCCTGTGGTTATAGGCGGTTTTTCCACGGATGGAACCTGAGAAATAGAATTTTGAATTGTCTCATTTCTTGCAATATCTCCTATCTCATCATTTGGTTTTTCCACTGTAGAATGGGCATGATCCACTGTTTTTACCATCTGAAAATACAGAATTATGAAAAAAATCAGTTCATATTCTCTGTTCAACTGTGAAATATTGATCTATATAGCCAAACATATACTTTTATTAGGAGTAAATAAAAATGAAAATGGCCTCAGAAATTCTTCTGAAATCAAATTTTCCAAGAAACAGAACCACTTTGCTTCTTTAGCTTCAGATGAACAGGGTATTTTAGTTTTAGCTTTACAGTATGCTTTGGGTAGGATTTTAAGACTGGAATATGAGGAAAGGAGAACTCCAGGATCCTGTACCAACCCAAGGCTCTCCTCCTTATAATAGCCAAAAAAGCCTTGGGCAAGCAGGGACAAAGGATGGTATAGAAAAGCAAAGTGGTAGGTATACTGCACAACAGTAACCACCTAGAATAAACTATACATCAAATCTGCTTCGGTAAAGCTCCTTTCTTGTCAGGTTGGTCAAACCCAAATCAGCATTAAATGAGAACCATTTATGAACTCAAATAATACTTATTAGTCTATTTAGAACATTCATTTTATTAAAATATTGACTGAAAGTTGGTACTAGCTAAGGAACATACCTTTAGTAACTATGGTTATTCATAAAATCTAGCTCATGAACTCTTACAAACAGCAAACATTTACATTTACATGTATACTCTATATACAGTATAGCAGCTGTATATTCATCTTGCTAATGGTGTCTACCCAAGAACAACCAGATGACTGGCACAAAGCAGGTGCTCAATAAATATTTGTTTAAGTGAATGAAAATATACCTAATTTACGTATAATACTGCTTCTGTGAGTATTTTGCTATTTTACAATGAGATGTCTTAGTGGGCTGGGATTCTATATTATGAATTTTCTATTTAACACCTAGCATATATGTGTACATGCAAACAAAAATATCACCATCTGATACTTTCTTGAACATCTGAAAATTAAATAAATATTTGTCTAAAAATTAAATAACCAAATATCAGGTCTATTTCCCTATATTGGTGGGTCTCAAAATGTGGTCAGACATAAAAAAATGTCTTTAAGACAGACATTAATTTGTAAAAATGTAAAATGTCACTCTTCTCACCAAACTCCTTTTGTGTCAAAATATTTTTCATAGGGCGGGCCATGGGGGCTCAGCAGGCAAGAATGCTCGCCTGCCATGCCAGAGGACCCGGGTTCAATTCCTGGTGCCTGCCATGTAAAAAAAAAAAAATTTTTTTGCATAAAAAAACATTATTTCTCTTAACAAAATGGATTGATTAGTTTAATTAGTAAGTTTTTTAATAACTCAAATAATCTGTAGCTCTTGGGACTCTCAATAAATTTTTTTTGGGGGGAGTACATGGTCTAAGAATCGAACCCGGGTCTCCCACATGGAAGGTAAGCATTCTACCACCGAACCACCTGTGCAGCTGACTCTCAATAACTTTTAACAGTATAAAGGCACACTGAGATAAAAAAAAGTTTGAGAACTATTGCCTTAAATTGACATTAAACAAGATTTTCTAAAATATATTCATTATATTTTATTATATTCAGTTCATTCCTCATTATAGGAAGCTCAAGCATTAAAAAATAATCACAGGAAAATATAAAACAAAATTTTATTAAATTAATAGGCCATTCTTCAGATTTCTTACCAAGGAAGTATCAGGTAAGAGAGGACTACAGTCTTCAGAACATCTTTTACTTCCATATGATAATTTTGTTGTATCTGCCACTTCACCGTTGGGCAATATACCATCTGCAAACCACACTCTCTTCTGTTCTTTGGAGCATAGTCCTAGAGTTGGTTGAAAAAGTAAAGCATTTTAATTTGGCAATACTGCAACAATTAAATACCCAATGGGTCAGGAAATGTTTCCAAAGCTTTCCAAAAATTTTCATGCTCCTGTGAGCATTTGATCTAGTTTTACAACTTTCTTTACTATAAACTGTTCATAAAAACATGGTGCACAGAGAATCAGTAGTTTGCTGTGAATCAGCTGTGCTATCTGAGAATGCTGAGAGAGAGAGGGCAGGCCACAGTGGCTTAGTAGGCAGAGTTCTCGCCTGCCATGCCAGAGACCAGGTTTGATTCCTGGTGCCTGACCATGCAAAAGAACAACAAAAAAAAAGAGACTGCTGGAGAGGGCTACTAACTACAAAAGATGAACCGTATCCACCCTAAGGGCAAAGACCTAGGGAGGTGGCTTTTTGGAAATTATCACCTGGTTTTTTGTAAATTATCACACAAAGGCAGAATATTAGACCAGGGTTGGTCCTGGAATCCACACACTCAGTGGACAGGAGAGGCCATACTTTAAAAACATTGTTGGGGGAGAGGGGGGAGCAGAGAGGGAGGCAGATTTAAAGCCTATAATATTAAGGCTAAGTTTGTGTGTGTGGAAAGGAGACTGAATAAAATTTAGGGACTAAGGCACAGAGGAAAAAAGCAGAGTAGACTGAAGTATGGCATATAAATAGAAAGAGGCATAAGTCTAAATAATGCAAGAGGATAACTAGTCTATCAGAGGTCATTTCTTATTTTTAATTTATTTATTTAACAAAGGAAGCAAAATCTTTTTTATTCTTATAATGTGAATGTTGAAAAGTGATTATTGTTTTAAAAATAATCAGATTATCACAAATTTGGAGAAAATAACTAAACATCAGTATAAATACATGTTCTCTTTTGTTATAAAGTATCCACAGGAGAATGTTATGAAAATCACTGCAAGATAATTTTAGAACAATATAAAAATCAAAAGGCACAATGTCTCACTGTCTCCCTTCTAGAACATAATACAGATAACACTGACAAAAATTGGAATCATATACATATTTTTGTAATATAGGTGGACATATTATATAAGGTATCATTTCTGGAATTTGTGATACTTTTATAATGTAATAACTTAGATGTGAATATACGAGAACCTGCAAAACATTTTAAAAGAAAATTTATTCATGTTTGGAGCTAAAATATAGAACCGTATACACTACATCTCCTTATTTCAGGTGTGATAAATGGGAAATAGTTATTAAGTAAGAAGATAAACTGAAGTCCAAAACAATGTTAGAAGATCTGAATTTCCCTTTAACTGACATTTACACTTCACTTCTAGCATGTTACAGACCAACAGTTTATGTTTAAAAATGTAGCCAGATTTTCCTCAAAATCCTAAACTGCAAGTGGTAAGAAAGAACAGAGAGCCCCAAGATTTAAAAACAGATTTCTAAGGAAAGGGAGATGTGCAACTATATACATATTGTCTATCAAACCCAAGTGCAGTCTGCTAAACAATGCTCGTTGATGCCAGGCTGGGAGTCTGAAACTACAATTCCCAGACTCCCTGGCAAGCTGCCTCTAGTCAGGTTCTGCCATCGGCAGGAGACCGGAAATAGGAAGAGAAGAGAAGTGATTCTTTCTGTTTCCGGCTCTGACAAGTAGTAGCAGCAGCAACAGTGCTGCTGTTAGTGTTCTTAACATCAACTCTGGAACACTCCCTTAGTCATCTAAGCACCAAACCTCTGAGGGTCTTTGGTACAGAACTTCCCGTTTGGTGCTCCCTTAGAGGTCATGATACCAGCCAATGTGTCCCAATCCTTCATCCCCAGACCTAGGTACCAAGCACTTCTTGGTGCTCTTGCATCAAGCTCCAGTAATATTGCCTCTCCCCTATTGTTACTCCAATCCTAGGGGTGGTGATTGCTTCCTGCCATTACTAAACTCTGAGTTACCTGATAAACAAGGTTGAAAAGTGTCCCCCCAAATGCATGCCCACCTGGAGCCTCAGAATGTGACCTTAGGATGTGCCCTAATCTAATATGCTGGTGTCCTAATAAGAAAAGGAAAATTTGGACACAGAGAGGCAGATAAAGAGAGAAGACAAGCACGTGAAGAACGAGGCAGATACTAGAGTTATGCTGCCACATACCAAGGAACGCCTGGGGCTACCAGAAGCTGGAGGAAGAGGCAAGGAAGGATGCTTCCCTAGAGGCTTTACAGGGAGTCTTGTCCTGCCAACACCTTGATTTCAGACTTTGAGCCTCCAAAACTGTGAGAGAATACATTTCTATTGTTTTAAGCCACCCAGTGGTTTGTGGTATTCTGTTATGCGTCTTGTGAAATTAACACACTGGAGCACTCGCGTTTTTATATACTTTCAACCTTCCAACATATATGTGTAATCAAGTCCCTGTACTGAGTTCCTTCTGATATCTAGTCTGGTTTCATTTACCTGACTAAATCCTGACTACACTAGATAATATCTATTTTACCTTTTTCTTATTTTTGTTTAATTCTAATTTATCTTTATTATAAGGCATAGCATCTTCATCTAGTTACCGTCACCACTTGGTTGTCTAAGTGCTGAGACTGGTAAAGCTGTAGGTGAAGGTATACTGGATGTCTGGGTCTCCTGAAAAGGCTGACAGGTGGCACATTCATCGGATTGATTAGATTTAAGATTAGAACCAGTTGGACTCATCATCCTTTCAAATGCTTGAGCTATAAAGAAAAAAAGTAGTATTAAAATCTCAGAGGTTTTTGAATTTCAAAGTAAATTAAGATAAATATTCTATTTTTCAAGTGGTAAGGAGAAAGACATAAATGACTAAATAAGAAAAAGCGGTACTTGGCAAAGATAACATCTGAGTAACTTGCCCAGGTTCCTTATTTTAGTTGGCAACTCTTCACTTCAGTATAAGCTACCAATTAGCTTTATCAATATTATATTTGACATGTGTTTGGTATCTACTACAGAAACTAATCGTTATTTAATATGCTTGTCTGCTTTTGCCCTTGTGTCCCTGCAGTCTACTTCCAACATAGTTCTGAGTGATCCTTTTAAGACATAAATTGTATCCCATCATTCCTCTGTTTAAAATCCTTTAATAGCTTCCCAACTGGAGTAAAAATTTAACTTGATACAATGGCTCAGAAGATCCTACCTAATCTGCATACACACCCCCACCGCCTTCCTGGTTACCGGATTATCTCCTCTTTTTCTATAATTCCACTTGTTCAATGTAAATATAAAAATATGCAGTCACCCAGGCCTCCTTACTCTTCAGCAAATCAAGCACTCTTCTAAGGGCCTTTGCTCTTATTGTTCTCAATGTCTGGAATGTTCCCACAGACATATAATTGTTCTCTTTTTTTCCCAAGTCTGCTCACATATCACATTATCATGAAGGTTTACACTAAAACACCTTATTAAAAACACTACCTTTTGCCACCAATCTATTCCTATCTAACCTTCTTATGCAGTTTTATTTTCATTTAGGATATTATCACCATCTGACACTCTCTTTGCTCATTGTCCATCTACCCCTACACTCACAAGCTCCATGAGAACAGGGAGTCTACTGTGTTTTCAGCTGGAGCTCCAGAACCTAGAATACTGCCTGAATACTGCTGAGTTTTCAACCAAATAACATGACATAACACTGGTAGTTTCAGGATTTCTCCGATCTGATCTGCCATAAATGCTGCCATTGCTAAAATAATCTCCCTCAAGTGCCACTGAATGACAGCACCATCATGAAATGGCTTCCACTAACCAAATGAAACACAAACATATTATTCTGGGTTTCAAAGTATATTTCAACTTATCCCAAATCTACTTAACGCCAGTCACATGCATTGGCATGTGAATTTTTCCTTGAAACTCAGTGTCTCAGCACAACTTTCTCATTATTTATAATCTCTATTCAAACTTTTACTTCTAGTTCTTTGCAGAAGCAATTTCACAAATTTTGAACTTTCTCCTCTTAATAAGAGATTTTAACTACATTATTTTAAATAATCACTTTTACCATTATTAACTCCAAATCTGATATTAAAGTAAGTTACTTATATTTTTTGTGGCATATAATGTAATAAATAGTACCATAAGTCAAACTAAATGCTATAAGATATAAAAAACAGAATAAATAAACATATTTAAAATTTTTATTAATACCATTCAAAACATATTCTCTGATTAACCACAGCCTGATTTCAGTGCCCTACTGAGTCTCTTCAATGAATGTATCTTCTCCCCTCCTGAGCTTTATTTATAGTCAGAGCACGTCTTAACGCCCAACCAAAAACTGACCTGTCAACTCAAATAATGTTTCAAATTTCCAAGGCTGTTTTATTTTTTTAGAAGTGGGAAAGATAATTATGAGAGAGCTTGCTCTAATATTTCTGAATTCTGGCAGACTGCCTTGGCTAACGGTATCAGTAGTCAGATCTTCTAAGTTATTGATAACAACACTAGAAAAACAAAACTATAAGCACCTAAACTAATCTCTTTTTGAACAATAGTGGTAATAAAGAAATATAAAAAGATTTATACTCTTTTATCTTCCAGAGCAGAGGTCAACAGCAGGGAGTAAAGTAGCTTACCTCCGGCTAACAGACTCACATCAGAGCTTTTTGGAGAACTGCTGAAAAAATTTATCTTCATTCAAAAGAGAAAAACAAATTATTATCAGGTATTTATTCTCCTGGCTAACAGGAAGCAGTACCTGAGCTACTGCCTAAATCTTGTGTTAAAAAGTCTGAAGTAATATTTGCTGGGAATTAAACTACCAACAAATCTTTGAAAATGCCAAGAAGTACACAAAATAAACATGTATTTGACGAAAAAAACAAACAAATCAACAAATAAAAAGCCACGCACACAAAACCATGATAACTCAAATAAGACCACCAAAACAACTGCTGACCATGGTAGCTAGCCAGGGAGTCAGAGAATCAATGGGAAATGCACATACATAAAATTCTAAAATTGAGGAGGGGAAAAATATGAGACAAAAATGTGCAAAAAGTGTGGCAGTCCTATGAATTTATCTATAAAATCATAAGTTCTATTACTTTATCTTTTACTTGAATTTAGGTTATTTTCTAAAGGGTGGAAACTATGATCTAGTCTTATGCTATTTATATATAACAATGACTACTATTTATAGGTAGGTATTCTATAAATGTTTAGATTAAGATGATGAGGATGACAATGATAATGGCAAAAACAAAGAGGCAGGTGGATTGTAGGATTTGGGGACTTGGTACCTGTTAAAAGTTAATGGACTGCCACTCCAGAAACTGAATGCTTCCTTTCCAGACTGGTAGGATTAATTGTGAGAATGGAAAAAAAAGAAGAGAAACCAAGCCTTGAGATGTCCAACCTAAGCCAGATAAGTCAACACTAGGTCCTTGCCTTAAGAAAATAAAGAGGTTTATCTTTGTCATAATTCAGTTGTTTTTAAGATATGTTCAATTATTGGAAGAAATAGGTCAGGTTAATACTCACCCTTAGTAATGGTCTCATAACAGACTACACATACTCTTGCTTCCTTTTCTAAATACTGTAGTTTACACTTTCTATTACAACAGATACCACAAAATACCTACAAAAAAATAAAATGACATATCTGTTTTTATTTCAAGTATATATATACCTACTGGAACCCAAGGGGTAAGTAAACAAAACCTGATAAACCAAAAAACATTTTCCTTATTATATAGTTTTTCTAATTACCACCATCATAGGTATGAATGTATTTATCTATTTATTCTTCACTTCAGTGAAGTTTCTGCAATTTAAAACCGTATTTCCAACTAGAATTCCTTTACAACCATTCTATGTTAATTAGAAAGGAGAATAAAATTTTTCTTTAATGAAAAAGTTTATATTTAAAAAGCTTTCTGTAGTTCTTTATTTCAAACTTTAAAAGGAGAATGCTATTTTACTAAAAGAGAGTAGGGTTGATCTGAGGCCAACATATGACTGAAAAATGCTAAATCAAAATGCAGTATTATTTCTATAGGTAACTCTTAGAGTTTGTGGATGGTTAACTCAGTTAGTGAAGCACAAATGAGACCAACAACAGTGTTTCCCAGGGGACCAACGACAGCACTAGTTGCACAGAATAGTCTTGAAGTATTAGAGAACAAAAGGGGATTTAATTGAGTTTTGAACATCTGATTTTTGAATATCAAATGTTAGAGAGATAAAGACACAGACTTAAATGTTTTGAAAATCAGTCATTGAGAAAGACCCTTGAAACAACCCTGATGATGTAACATTTATTCAAATCATAGAGCAATCTATAGAATGACAGTGCTTTATATATTTCTAAGTTTGTCACTGGTAGGTGACAAACATTGATTTTAAACTAACTGTATCTTTTAATCATCTTCTTAATCAGCTGTCACATTAGCTTTCATTAAAAATGTCCAAAAGAATAAAAAGACAGATTTTTATAACTTACTTTCCCACATGCTCGGCAGTGGTGTCGCCGTTTTGTAAAAGTAAATTTGACTTGGCAGTTCATACAGTTTGGAGCTTCTGAATCAGGGACCCAAGGAGGTTGTTTCTGCCCCAAAACTAAGCCTTCCTTTTCAGGTAAAGGAAGAGATTCTTCATTTAAACTTACAAAATTGGATCCAATTTCAAAATTACTTTCTATATCAATGTAATTAGAGTTGAAGCCACCTTGAGGATCAGCTGTAGAATCTGTAGTACAAATGGACGGGACTGTGGTATCTATTACACTGGGTTCACTTTCAGACATATTTGGAATATCCGATTTATTCAATTCCTTTGAACTCTTTGGTCTCGATGGAAGGCTAACCAATTGCTTAGGTCTGGCCCCTCCAACATGAACAGATTGACTGTTAATATCAGAGACTGATAATTCATTTGTAATCTCAGACATGCTGCCAGGTAACCCCTGTTCAACTGGAATTGTGCTCTTATCCCCTAAAGAAAGGTCACCATTTTCTGTTGTATTTTGTTCATCAACTGTTCCACAAGTCATATTAATACCAGGACTTTCCCCAGTAGCTCCTGCTTCAGCAGTGAAATAAATGTTATTAACATTGTCATCATCTGGGTCTTTAATATCCATCTGATTCATCTGAGATTTTGAGTCATTTACAGTTTCTTCAAAAGACTTTACGGTAGTGGTCTGAAGATACTGTTCTGTCAGAAAGGCATCAAGTTCAGCATCACTAATCAGTGTGCCACTTTTCATGCTTTCATCTATATTAAAGTAATCTAAGTCTTGCCCATTGATATCACTGCCTGGAAAAGTAAGACCTTCACAACAATCAGGAGACTCCAGGGCAGTTGTGCCAGAAAGCTCCATTTTAAATTCTGTGACTGCAGAACTGGTGTTATCCAGAGATTCAAATCTGATTACTGCCTGCTCAGGATCTACCTTTCTTTCTTCCATCTTGTCAATTAATGGCTGAAAAAGTATATTTTTACATTTTTCCTGTTTCAAAAAATCAGTGTCCGTGAATGACTCCCCATCCAGAATAATACTCTTTTGTATTTCTTCCTGCACAGTCACTGCATCTTGAATATGTCCATTCTGAGGTAAACAATCACCATGTGCTTTACTTTCAATTAATGATCCACACAAAGACCCAGACATTGGAAGACAGGACAGTGGGGACTGCACATCTTCACTGGAAACATGTGAAGCTGAAGAAGAATCTTGATGCACATTATTATCTTTAAGATCTAAGTTTCTTGAGTCTTCTTTTGCAGACTGTTTCATAAATAAAGTAGTGTTATCTTCTTGAAAAGAAAAGTCAGGTAACTTGACATTTTCATCTCTTGAATCTGAATCATTTGAGCATAAATCTTCATTTTTTGGAAGACTGCAAGGCAGAGCACTAATACTGCCTCCTTCTTCTAAACATTCTGTGGCAGCTCTAACTGTTGCAATATCTACCCACTGTTCCACCAAACAGCCATCATCCTTTAATAATTCACAAGGCTGGTTCTTGTGTTGTAGATTGTCTTTGGCATCAAACCATTTGGAACTTTGTTGAGTCAAAGCAGATGGTATGTTAAAATCAACAACTGGTTCTAACTGATTAGAGATCTTTTTATCCTTTAAATTTTCTGTTCCGCTGTAATTACATGAATCTGAAAGAGTTTTATCTATTTTTACATCCAATTCTTTTGCTCCGCCGATTTCTTTATTTTGTAATTCAAAGTTGATATTGGTCTGTTCCTCTCTGACAATATCACCACTGTGATCTGTTGAAGAAACACAAGGAGTATCTGGCACTAAAGGCAAATCCAATCCAATTAAAGAATCTGTACTAGATTTAAAATCATCTGGCAATAATTTTTTAATATCTTCTTCACTATTAGTTACATGAACTAAGTTACCCATGTCACTTATCAGATCACAGATTGGTTTACTACATCGTCCCATACATAAAGGCTGGATTTCATCTGAAGTACTACCATCTACAGAAGAAAGAAGATCAAGTCCTGTTACATTTTTTTCATTTTGTACAGAAGTTAGTCCCTCAAGTGTTTCTTCATTCAGGACAATCTGATTCGTTTCATGGCACATTTCTGATGAGGCACAACTTTTAATGCATTGTTGCTCTTTTGGTAGCAGTGAAGTTAGTTGTGAGGAAGCCAATTCTGAAGAAACTGAGCAGTTATTAGAATCATAGGCACCTTTTACATCTTGGAGATAATCTTGTTTATCTAATTAAAATAGAGATACAATGTTATTAAGTAGAGCCAAATCAAATACAATTAACATAAATGTGCTATGTTTTCTAAGACTTCTAAACTAGGTAAACTTTTTTTGGGACCACAGATTATACCTTTTGCTTACTGGTAATAATCCTCCAAACTATTTTTATATATTTTTAAAATATTCCTTGGTTTTTACTTTTGAATGTAGATGTCATGAAGTGATTCCACTCAAAATAATTTAGTTGCAACTATTAAAAAAAAACAGACTAAGGAAGAGCTGAAAAACAATCAAATATCTTTATTATGTCCTCCAGGTTCCTGGTCCTCATTGTAACATGAAGGAAATATGATCTCTCAGTAATGAAACATCAGTTTACAGAGAACTTTCAAACTGTTTTTTTAGTTTGCTCATATGCAGGCTTTAAAGGTCTTTCTTATAGTGAAACTTGTATATGGAGAGAAACTTTTAGTTTCCTTACTTCATTTCTGGCTATCAGTTCCATTCAATATGAGAATAAACTAATACATTATAATGAAAATAAGTGAACTTTTACAGATTATAACAATGTGACCAAAATTGAAAACAATTTTGCTATAAGCATTCCATGTCTGAGAAAACTGAATCACAGATATTTTAAGTCATTAGGAGCAAAAATAGAAAATCAACAGACCTGGGTTCTGTTCAAAATCATCAAGAAGTTTGTCCAAGTCACTGACTGCTGCTTTAAAATAACTGTCCATCCTACTTGTAGATTTATTCAGAATTTAATTCTTATATGCCTAGAAAATACAAAGTATGATGTTTAATTTAGTTCTTTTAACACATAAATATTATGTCATCTACAGTATGCTAAGGAATGTAGTCAGGAAAGAGAAAGAAACATTGAAAATTAGTAAGCTAAGCCAAGGGCAGAAATTAAAGAAATAGAAAATAAGCAGAAACAAAAGAGAAGCAGGAAAACCAAACATTAGTTTTATGAAAAGATGAATAAAGTTGATGAACCTCAGGTCTGGGACAGTAACTCTACAAGATGAGCCTGGGACACTTTGAAGGAAGCCACCTATGACAAATGGAAAAATATCAAAAGGATACAGGAGCCAACTTGTAGGGACTCCCACTTGGCTTAAACAGGACAATGTGAACACAAAATAAATGAAACGGCAAAGGATCAAACACCTACCAAATAGATACAAAACTCAGAGAGCAGTGATATTAAAAACAAAAGCAAAATGTATCACGCATTGGAGGGCTAACAGGGCATTCATTAAAGCATTATTCTAAAAATTGATAAATGAAGGAAAAGAGCCAAGAATTTATTCTGTCCTTCATTTACAAAAAATACTTTAGGATAACAAAAAAGTAACTGAGGGAAAGTTCCTCTTTAGGTAACAATTCCAGCTAAATGCTGAAGGATATTACAATTTTGAAAATCATCTTTTTGTAGTCTCTAATACAATAAATGGACTAGCCAATGGCTATCAATGGATGTTAAAAGATGAAATGTTGATGGGGGACTTTATAATGGTAGGATCAGGCCAATACATCTGAATCCATTGATCAATTTTAACATCAATAAATGTGAACCAAACGTGTTAACAAAACAAGAACCAAACATTTTGTTCTTCATATGGAGGATACAGCATCACTTATAAAGTATTTCTATCTTACAAAACTGAACTTGAATCTAACCAAGCTTTTTGATCTAACTGCATTGGAAATTCAGGCATAGAGGAATAACTTAAATGAATCCAAAGAAAGGATTCAGTCAAATCCAGAAGGTGGATCACTCTACAGCAGTCTTCTTAGAATGGTCTATGACATAACCCTTGTAAAATAACAATAAAAATTACGTGGGAGACTAAAGCAAAAAATGTTTATGTGGTACAAAATTTATATTTTGACTAGTGCATTTCCTAATATAACTTATGTAGATAGTTTGACTGAACACCATAAGTACTTGGAATCTCAGGTAGGACATGAGCTTTTGTTGGTTTGTCCAGAGTGATGCCCCAATGAATCCCAGAGTGATTCCATCAATGAGTGGAAAAGTATTTGCAAAGCCCCCTTCAGGGAATGGTGAGAACGGGGAGAAATTCAACTTCCCCAAGTTGAATTCTTGATATTCTCACAAGCAATGTGGACAACCAAAGCTATAGGCTGTGCCCCCAGTCTTGGGGTTTGTTCAGATGAAACTTAACCCCACAAAGGATAGGTCAAGTCTACTTAAAATTTAGGCCTAAGAGTCACCCCCAAGAGAGCCTCTTTGGTTGCTCAGATGTGGCCTCTCTCTCCAGCCCACACAACAAGCAGACTCACCACCCTCCCCGTCTATGTGGGACATGACTCCCAGGGGTGTGGACCTTCCTGGCAACATGGGACAGAAATCCTGAAATAACTCAGTATCAAGGGATTGAGAAAAACCCTAGAATGAGCTGAGACTCAGCATCAAGGGATTGAGAAAACCTTCTTGACCAAAAGGGGGAAGAGTGAAATGAGACAAAGTGTCAATGGCTGAGAGATTCCAAACAGAGTCGAGAGGTTATCCTGAAGGTTATTCTTATGCATTAAGTAGATATCACCTTGTTATTCAAGATGTAGTGGAGAGGCTGGAGAGAACTGCCTGAAAATGTAGAGCTGTGTTCCAGTAGCCATGTTTCTTGATGATCACTGAATAATGATATAGCTTCCACAATGTGACTGTGTGATTGTGAAAACCTTGTGTCGAATGCTCCTTTTATCTACCATGTCAATGGACGAGTAGAACATATGGAATAAAAATAAATAATGGGGGAACAAATGTTAAAATAAATAAATAAATAAATAAAAGATTAGGGCAGACATAATGAAAACAGAAAATTAAGAAACAAAAACAATAATACAAACTCGACAAAACCAAAAGTTGGTTCTTTGAAAAGGTCAGTAAAATTGACAAACTTTTAGTTAGACTGATGAAGAAAAAAAAAGACACAATGAAAATCAGAAATAAGGAGAGACATTATAACCAATCCTACAGAAATAGAAAGAACTATAAAAGTGTACTTGGAAAAATTATATAGCAACTCCTTAGATAGTCTTGATGAAAAGGACAAATTCCTAGATATACACAAACTACCTACACTGACTCAAGAAGAAATAAAAGACCTCAACAATCCAATAACTAGTAAAGAGAATAAATCAGTAATCAAAAACCTCTCAACAAAGAAAAGCCCAAGACCAGATGGCTTCACAGAGAAACTTTACCAAACATTCCAAGAAGAATTAACACTCATCCTCTTCAAATCTTCCGAAAAACTGAAGAGGAGAGAACACCCCCTAATTCATTCTCAAGGCCAGATAAAGAAAGCACAAGAAAAGAAAATTAACGACTGATATTCCTTATAAATATAGATGCTAAAATTCTCAACAAAATACTAGCAAAAATGAATACAAGAGCACATTAAAAGAATTATACACCATGATCGAGTGAGATTTATCCCAGATATGCAAGGCTGACTGAGCATAAGAAAAATCAGTTAATGTAACAGAACACATTAACAGAATGAAGGGGAAAAAAAAAACCATATGATCATCCCAATTGATGTAGAAAAGGTATTTGACAAAATTCAGCACCCCTTCTTGATAAAAACCATTTGAAAACCAGGAAAAGAAGAAAACTTCTTCAACATGACAAAGAACATATATGGAAAACCCACAACTAACATCACACTCCATGGTGAAAGACTAAAAGACTTCCTCTAAGATCGGAACAAGACAAGGACGCCCACTGCCACCACTATTATTATACATTGCACTGAAATTCTTGTCGGAGGAACCAGGCAAGAAAAAGAGATAGAAGGCATCAAAGTTGGAAAGGAAGAAGTAAAACTTCACCTAATAGCAGATGACACGATCTCATGTATGGAAAACCCTGGGAAATCCACAACAAAGCTCCTTGAGCTAATAAATTAATTCTCCAATGTGGTGGGGTACAAGATCAACACCCAAAAGTCAGTAATGTTTCTGTACAAAAGCAATGTACAATCAGAAGGATAAATCAAGAAAAATATTCTATTTATAACAGCAACTAAAAGAATTAAATATCTAGGAATAAATCTAACCAAGGATATAAAAGACTTCTGTACAGAAAACTATAAAACAGTGCTAAAAGAAATCAAAGATTTAAATAAACAGAAGGCATTTCATCTTCATGGATTGGAAGACTAAGTATCATTAAGATGCAAAGTCTACCCAATGTGATTTACAGATTCCACATAACAGTGATAAAAATTTCAACCTTCTTTGCAGAAATGGAAAGGCCAGTCATCAAATTTATATGGAAGGGTAAGGGGCTCTGAATAGGCAAAGCCATATGGGAAAAGAATGAAATTGGAGGACACGTTTCCTGTTTATCAAACTTATTACAAGTCACAGTAATCAAAACAGCATGGCACTAGTACAAGGACAGATAAACAGACCAATGAAATCTAACTGAAAGCTAAGAAATCAACCTTCACATGTATGACCAACTGATTTGTGATAAGGGGCAAAGACCACTCAACTGGGAAAGAACAGTCTCTCTAACAAAAATAGTGCTGGAGGAACTGGATCTCTATTTGCAAAAGAATGAAGGTGAATCCCTACCTCACAAAAACCAACTCAAAATGGATCAAAGACCTAAGTATAAGAGCTAGAATCATAAAACTCCTAGAAGAAAACATACAGAAGCATCTTCAGGACCTTGTGCTAGGCAATGGTTTCTTAGGTTATACACCAAAAGCACAAGCAACAAAAGAAAAACTAGATAAGTGAGACACCATCAAAATTAAAACTTCTATGTATCAAAGGGCTTTCTCATGAAAGTAAAAATACAGCCTACACAAAGGAGAAATTATTTGGAAATCACGTATCTGATAAGGGTTTAATATCCAGGATATATAAAGAAAGCTTTCAACTCAACAACAAAAAGACAAAAAACCCAATGTAAAAAACGGGCAAAAGACATGGTTAACATTTCTCCAAAGAAGATATTCAATGGCCAAATGGCACATGAAAAGTTGCTCAACATCAATAGTCATTAGGGAAATGCAAATCAAAACCACAATGAGATACCATTTCACAACCATTAGAATGGCTACTACTAAAAAAAGTAAAACTACAATTATTGGAGAGGATGTAGAGAGACAGGAACACATTCATTTTTGGTAGTAATGTAAGATGGTGCAGCTGCAATGAAAGATAGTTAAGGAAATTCAGAAAGTTAAGTGTAGAACTATATTTAATTCTATATGCCTAACAGAGCAATCCCACAATTTGGCATAAATCCCCAAAGAACTGAAAGCAGGGACTCAAACAGATATTTTCACACTGATGTTCCTAGTGGTATTAGTCACAATTGCCAAAAGATGGAAGCAACCCAAGTGTCCAAGAACCAATGAATACATAAACAAAATGTAGTATATACATATATACACACAATGGAATATTACTCAGCATTAATAAAGAATGAAGATCTGATACATGTGACAGCACGGATGAACCTTGAAGACATCAGTTTGTGTGAAATAAGCCACACACAAAAGGACAAAAATATTATATGATCTCACTGATATGAAAAAATTAGAAAAAGCACACTCTAACAGTCATATTCTAAAATATAGGTTACCAGGGACCAGTGGAGGTAGGGAATAGGAAGTTAATTATTAAAATGTACAGAGTTTCTTTTTGGGATGATGGAAAAATTTTGGTAATGGATGGTGGCAATGGTAGCACAACATTGTGAATGTAATCGACTGCACTGAATTATATATTTAAATTTGGTTAAAAAGGGAAATTTTAGGTTGTATGTATGGTACTAGAATAAATTTTTTTTTTTAAATCCATGGTACTTCATAACACAAACAGTGAACCCGAAATTAAACCTTGAACTACAGTTAGTAGTACAATTATAAAAATGCGTTTTCACCAATTGTAACAAATGTTTCACACTAATGCCAGGTGTTAGTAATAGGATATTAGAACCCTGTATTTATGCATGATTTTTGTGTAAACTCACAACTTCTCTAATTAAAAAACAAAAGGGCATACCTTGGGTAAAGGATGGGGGACATTAAAAGTGTTCTATAGGTGGGCAATGGTGGCTCAGCTGGCCAATTTTCTTGCCTGCCATACCAGAGACCCAGGTTCAATTCCCAGTGCCTGCTCATGCAAAAAATCAAAGTGTTCTATGGTTCAAAGGGGTAAATTAAAATAATAAACCTCAATGGCATACATACATGGTTTAAAACATAACCACTAAAAGAACAAAAATAGAGTGTATAACCCCAAAACCCACAGAGAGGAAAAAATAAAATAAAATGAGAAGGAAAAAAAAAGAATTAAAAACCCTATCCAACAGAAGGCAACTACAGAGAAACAAAACAGCATTAGAAAAGGCAGAAGAAATAGAAAACATTAAATTAAAAAGGGAGACTAGGTTAGAATATATCAGCAATCAAAATACATGTAAATGGATAAACACACAAGTTAAAAGACAGCTACTGCCAGATTGGATTAAAAAAAAAAATCAGATATACATCACATATATAGAGATTTACCTAAAACATTAAGAACAAAGAATGATAGAAAATAAAAGGATGGCAAATACAAATCAAAAGAAAACTGGGTACCTATATCAATATCAAAAAGAGCTTAAGACAAATTATTAAGTAAAGATAAAAGGTTCAAATCACCACAGGCATATAACAATTCTAAATTACAAAAATTCTCAAAATATCTAAAGCAAAATTTGATAAAACTAGATATAGGCAGGAACAGGAATATCCACCATGATGTGGTGGGAGATTTCAGCACACCTCTAACAGGAAGGCAAACAAAAAATTATAGGGATATTAAAATGTACATATATAGGGATACAGAATATCTGTAAAACACAATTATCAATCTTGATTTAATTAATATAGGACCCTACTCCCAACCATTAGAACATACATATTTTTATCAGTCATGGGAAGCTTTTTATTAAAAAAAAAAAAAAAAAAGACCCACAAACTATGCCATCAAAAGTCTCCAAATTTTAAAGAACTGGTATCATATATACATGACTACTACTCAGTTAAATCAGAAATCAATAAAAGTATGAGAAAATGGGACATAGGTTCTCCTTCAAGTAGCAATACTAAACAATTAAGGGTTTTTATGTTATGATGTCATGTTATCCATGTTCTTTATGTTATTTGCCATTTAGTTCTAACAAGAAAAGTCAACACATCAGCGGAACAACTCACAACAGTCAATACTGGTTTCTTCTTGAAACCTACCCCGAATGAATTGCTGCAATGGCTTTGTACACAACATTGATGGTCCATTTATGTTACAGAAATCTATAAATTCAGCACCAAGAATTATATTTCATTCTGAGACACAACCTGATGGGCCAGAGGAAATTTAAATTCTAGAAATGGAAACCTGCAACAAGCAAGACTCATGCAAAAAAGGTGAAGTGAAAACAGCTCAGTTATTCACATCATGGATTTTCAGAGAGGGACAAATCTGAGATACCAATATTTCAGCTGACAGGGCCATTCTAAATTATTTCAAATCACCTGATTACAAATAAAAGTAATGATGAATTTATCAAAATATCTACCATGAAAGATGCTTTAGGCTGCAGTGGATTATTATATAACCAACACCAGCTTAAGTATTTGGCCAGTAGTATGTTCAATTATTCCAGAAATATAAATGAATTTTTAAAAAAAACAAATCCAAGTGAAGTTTGAGCAAAAAGCTGTGCCTGCATGGACCTGACCTTAAACAGCATACCAAACACTGAGAGTTCACCTGCAGGGTGGACCATCATCCAGGTCCCAGGAAGCTCAACTGCTGGTACACATTTAGGAAGGACCCAAAAATACTGCAAAGACTTTAAAAACTGAACTGATAAAGCCACAACACTCAGAAAACTGGTCCAAATCTGCAACTTGAAGCCAAACCTGCTCAAAACAAAATATTAACATTCACTGACGGACTTAAACAAGACCCAGAATATCATAATATTTAAAGTATCCAGGATACAATCCAAAATTACTCAGCTTAAGAACAAGGAAAATTTAATTCACCCATACAAAGACAAGCAACAGATGCCAACACTGTCAACACAGATGTTGATGTTATCAGAGACTTTAAAGCAGCTATTTTAAAAATGCTCCAAGAAGGGCAACTGTACAGAAAGAAAGTCTCAGCTAAGAAATAAAACCGATAAAGATGGACCAAACAGAAATTTTAGAAGTGAAAAATACAATGACCAAAATAAATTTAATGGAGGAGCTCAACAGCAGAATGGAGAAGAGAGATAAGGAATAAGTAAACTTGACAGATCAAAATTACATATAAAGGAACAGTTTAGTGGAATTTAATTCAAAGTGTTGTTTGTAAATGGTTGGGATGAGTTTGTTTTTTTTTTTAACTTTTTTATTGTATAGTACAACATATATACAAAGCAAAGAAATAAAAAAGCAATAGTTCTCAAAGCATTTGTTCTAGTTTGCTAGCTGCTGGAATGCAATATACCAGACATGGAATGGCTTTTAACAAGGGGAATTTAATGAGTTGCTAGTTCACAGTTCTAAGGCTGAGAAAATGTCCCAATTAAAACAAGTCTACAGAAATGTCCAATCAAAGGCATCCATCCAGGGAGAGATACCTTGGTTCAGGAAGGCCGATGAAGTTCAGGGTTTCTCTCTCAAGTGAGAAGGCACATGGCAAACACAGTCAGGGCTTCTCTCTCAGCTGGAAGGGCACATGGCAGACATGGCATCATTTGCTAGCTTTCTCTCCTGGCTTCCGGTTTCATGAAGCTCCCCGGGAGGCCCTTTCCTTCTTCATCTCCAAAGGTCGCTGGCTTGTGGGCTCTCTGCTTCTCATGGCTATGTTGTTTTTCTCTGCTCTCTCTGAATCTCCATTCTCCACAATGTTTTCTCTTTTATAGGACTCCAATAAACCAATCAAGACCCACCCAAATGTGGAGACATGTCATCACCTAATCCAGTTTAACAACCACTGTTGAACATACAGTATTGAATAGGGATTATTCTACCTTTATGAAATGGGATTTTGATTAAAACATGGCTTTTCTAAGGGGCGTACATCCTTTCAAACCAGCACAGCACTCTTCAACAAGCAGTTACAGGACAGACCCCACAGTTTGTCGTGGGCTACCATACGATCCTCTGTCTTATTTCTTTTTAATTATCTGTAATTTGTTATCTGCGAAAAGCATGTATTATTTTTGTGATTAAAAAAATAAGGTTTTTAATATATAAAACAGCAAATAGAGTGTAAGGCAGAAACTGAGAGGAGATAAACCAAGAAACAGATCACGCAGGATCTTTTATGCCCTGTGAAGGTGTTTACACTTTACCTTGTAATAAATTAGGAGACACTAAAGGGTGCTAGGTCAGGTTTTGGTTCCATATAGGATATGTAGATGATGGATTTTTTAAGAACATAGGAAAGTAAAAACTGATGGATGACAATGAAAGTCCAGATAAAGTAGAATCCTCACATTGCCTAACAGTGCTCAATTATCCAAATTAAGAAGCAAATAAAGGGAAAACTCTACTTCTGTCAAAGATCTGGTGCTGGGCTGGCCACGGCGGCACAGCAGGTAGAGTTCTTACCTGCCATGCTGGAGACCCGGGTTTGATTTCTGGTGCCTGCCCATGCAAAAGGAAAAAATAAAAATATATCTGGTGCTACCATAATTACATGGAACCTTGCTTAGGGAGTGAGATCTTGTTGGTCTGTACAGTTTAGTGTGATGTCCAATGCAACCCAGAACAATCTGGACAGAAGATAAAAAAGTATTTGCAAAGTCCCCTTGAGGGACTTGGAGAAAGGTGGAAATATCTAGCTTCCCCACTGATATTCCCACAAGCACTGGGGACTGCTAAGTTGATGGGGTAGGCCCTCGATACTGGAGCTTACCCCTGTGAAACTTATTCCTGCAAAGGAGAAGCTAAACTTATGATTACACCTAAGAGTCACCTGCAGAGAATCCCTTCTGCTGCTCAGTTGTGGTCTCTGTCTTTAAACCAACTCCACAAGTGAACTCATTGTCCCCACCACCACATGGGACATGACTCCCAGGGCTATAATCCCCCTGGCAACATGGGACATGACTCCCAGAGATGAGCCTGGTCTGGGCAATGTGGGAGTGAGAAAGAATTGTTGACCAAAAGGAGGAAGAGAAATTAAACAAAATAAAGTTTCAGTGGCTGACAAATTTTCAAATAGAGCTGAGCGGTCATACTGGAGGTTTATTCTTACACAGTACAGAGATAACCCTTTTCAGCTTTTGATGAACTTAAGTAGCTAGAGAGAAATACCCGATACTGTTGAACTGTAATCCTATGGCCTTGATTCTTAAAGATGACTGTAAAACTATCACGCTTTTAGGGTGTGACCGTGTGATTTTAAAAACCTTGTGATTAACACTCCCTTTATCCAATGTATGGACAGATGAGTAAGAACATGAATACAGAAAATAAATAAATTATAGGGGAGGGGAGGATGGGGGGTATGGGATATTTGGATGTTTCTTTTATTTTTAATTTTATTCTTATTTTCTTTGTGGAGTAATGAAACTGTTCAAAAATCGACTGTGATGAATGCACAGCTATATGCTGATACAGTGAACCACTGATTGTACACTTTGGATGATTATATGGTATGTGAATATATATGACTAACACTGCATTTTAAAAAATCTGGTACTAGACTGAGTCTTTGAGTAAGGGCAAAGGAGCCACAGCAAAACTGATGATGAACTAGAATTTACAGTAAACTTAAAATATATATATATTTATACTGAAGAGACAATAACTGCATTCTTTTGTAAATTAAAATTTTCACAAATATAGCTTTATTAAGTAATGCCTATGACCCATTAATAACCTTCCAAAAAACCTACCAGGTTCACACAGTTTCACCAATGAAGTCTACCAAACATTTAAGAACCAATTATACCAATTCTTCACAGTCTCTGCCAGAAAATAGAATCAGCGCAAACACTTCTTCATTCATTCTGTAAGATCAGCCACTACTTTAATTCCACAAGCAGATAAAGGCATAACAAGGAAGGGAAACTGCACCAATATTTCTCTCAAGCACAGATACAAAAGTCCTCACCAAAATATTAGCAAGTTGAATCTGACAATGTATAAAAAGAATTATACACCACAACTTAAAAGGATAAATTCCAGGTATGCAAGGCTGGTTGAATATTTATTTTAATTATTTTTTTTATTGTGAAAAATAACATACATACAAAAAAGGAATAAATTTCAAAGCACACCACGACAATTAGTTATAGAACAGATTTCAGAGTTTGGTATGGGTCACAGTTCCACAATTTTAAGTTCTTCTTTTTACCTGCTCCAAGATTCTGGCAACTACAAGAAATATCAATATAGATATTCAGCAGTCATACTCATTTGTTAAATCCTATTTTCTCTGTTATAACTCTACCTTCTCCTTTGAGCTTTCTCCCAATCTTTAGGGGTATCTGGGCTATGCCCATTCTTACTTTCTCACATTGGAAAGGGCTGATGATAAAAGGGGATAGGGGAATGGAACTAACTGATGTTCTGGAAAGGCTGGTCCCTCTAGGTTTCAGGTCTTAACTGGCCTAGTAACCCATCTGGAGGTTGTGGGTTTCTGGAAAGTAATCATAGTACATGGAACCTTTGTAGAATCTCAAATAGAGCTCTAGGTGTTCTTTCAGGTTGGAAGGAACAGTTTCAGTTGGGATTTGGCAAACCATGGTAAATAGCAATATGTAGCTGAAGTTGCAGAAGAGCAGCCTCCAGAATAGTATCTTAACTCTACCTGAACCCTTAGTCATTGATACCTTATTTTGTTATAATTCTTTTCCCCCTCTTGGGGAAGAAGGAATTGTTGATCTCACAGTGCCAGGGCCAGCCTCATCCCTGGGAGTTATGTCCCATGTTGCAAGGGAGACTCACACCTTGATGTCATGTCCCAAGTAAGGGGGAGGGTAATGATCTCACTTGCATAGTTGGGCTTAGAGAGAGAGAGGCCACGTCTGAGCAACGAAAGAGATCCCTCAGAAGTAACTCAGGCATAACTATGGGTAGGCTTAGCTTCTCTGCTACATAAATAAGCTTCCAGAGACTTCCAGAGCTTAAGTCTCAAGATCAAGGGCTTGGCCTATTAACTTGGGAGTCCCTAATGTTTTAGACAGTATCCGGGGGTCGTCCAGTGGTAAAGTTTAGTAGTTCCATATTTCCTGTCCCATCCCTCAAGGGACTTTACCAATACTTTTTTATTATCTGCTCAACATACTTTGGATGTATCTGGGCATTTAAATTATAAGCCCTTATTCCCACTCTGGGCTCCATGTGTTTGGGTGTTTAAATGATCTATCAAACAGGTTGAGTTAGATTATGACCTATAGAAAATTTAGGTTTTGGACAAAATAAACCTCTCTTCCTTTGATCTCACAGAGTAGGCGAAGTTCTAAAGTAAAGACAATGTCCTCCTTACCCCTGAATTCTGATTTATCCTAATCTCAACCCGATTGGTTTCACTCTTATCTCTAATTGAAGCCTAGATGTCTTTTTCAGCTGTTATATGTGGAAATGCTGCCTTTCACACCTGCAGAACTCCTACTCTAAGTCTTGAGTGTCACACAGGTACCCAAAGTTCCAGGGAAATACCAAGTTATACATATATAGCATAGCCTCTCAAAATCGAGAAAAGCAACTGCAGCTCTGGACTAAATGTGACTGCTATAAATGCTTACAACCCTGGCCCCAATTTTCTTATAGTTACTTTCTAAATGTGACCATTAAATATTTGCTCTTTTGTTTCTGGCTTATTTGCATCACATAATGTCCCTTAGGTCCATTCACATTGTTGCATGCTTCACAACTTTGTTCCTTTCTGCAGCAGCACAGTATCTGATCATATGTATATACCACCATTCATGATTCTACTTCTCAGTTCAATATATTTTTCTGCCACCTCCATCCACTGGTATCATGTATAATATCCAAAGTCAACAGAATCCTTGTCTAACATTATCCTCAGCTACATACTCAACAACACTCTCAATTTTAGACAACTTTCATTGCTCCCAAGAGAAAAATAAGCAATAAATACACTCCTACCAAACAGAAAATCCAGACGTCCCCTAAATTTTTGTCCTCCCTCCCCCACCTCAATTATTTACCCCTGATATTGCTGTGGTACTGTTGATGTCTTTGCATGCAATAGCAGTTTCCCCCATACCCCAATATTATTTACTGTTTGTACAAGATTTACACCTTTGAGGTAGTTCATGAAAACATTTATTTATATTTTTAGTGTTAATCAGTGGGATATAGCTCCATACAACCCCTTTCAATCATGTTCACCTTTAATATGGCAATATTACTTATAGACCTACTATCAACTGCCTTCACTTCTATCCATTCCCTTACATTTAAGTTCAATCTCATAAGTAAGGTTGGTTGAAATCTGAAAATTAATCAATGTAATCCTTGACTTCAACAGACTAAAGAGGAAAAATCTTATGATCATTTCAATTAAACAGGAAAAAGCACGACAAAGCCCAACACCTATTTATGATTTAAAAACACTCTCAGCAAATTATGGGATGAAAAGCAAAGATATCCTCTCTCAGTACTCCTAATCAACACAGTACTGAAAGTTCTGGCTAGTAAAACACAAGAAAAGGAAATAAAAAGCATACATACTGGAAAGGAGGAAATAATACTGTCATTGTGATGACCGACTAGAGTAGCTTGAGATTAGCTCTGCTCCACGGAAAAGCTACAGAAGGGACAGGAGGGTGACTGAGGCGGCAATTCGGGAGTGCGGCTGACCTGGGAGAGACTTCTGCACCACATGCGGCAGTCCTGATTGCATAGGCCAAGGAACTGAAAGAGAGAAAGCTAGAGCCTGGCGCAGAGGCAGGGAGCCTGTGGGAGTGCAAGGATGAGAAAATGGGACTAGGAAGTAAACTACGCTGTGTTCCTCGGGCGCACTACCCTCACCAGCACAGCGCCGTGACCAGCAACTCACCCCATACCCCACGCACCTGAACCCCATCACCCAATCCCATTCTCTGCACTCTAGGCACCTCCACCCCACCAGTCCCCAGTGCATATACCTGCCCCACACCCACACCCCAAGTGTAGTCCAACCCACCTTTCCTGAACCCCTCCCAAACACTAGCTCCCCCTCCCTGTTCCCTGCAGGCTGTTGCCAGCGCATAAAGGTTGTGGGCACTAACCTTCATAGCTAGACCACCCCTGCTCCCCACCCAGAGTGTCACACAGCCTCACCCCGCCCTCCCTGAGCTCAGTGCATCTGTTTACAGCACTTCCAGGCCCACGCATGCACACGGGCCCCCAATCACGTCATTCAGCACTTTACAGCAGTCCTAGAACTATGCATGTGCACACCCCTCAGCCCCCCTTCTCAATTCTGAGAAAGTACCAACCTGCAGCCAGATCACATGTGCCCCCAATGCATGAAGGCATAAGGCCGACTTGCTGCCACAGCTCTACACATGCACACAAAGGGCCCCATGCCTTAGACTAGCGCATACCAGGGTTAGGCCTGACAGACTGGTGCACCTGCACAGCTACATCCTTCCTGGCCACTGGGAGCCCACATTCACAAGCATCAGCATAACATCCCCAACCTGCACCCATACCTGTCCTGAAACAAATCATGGTACTGAGTGCTCCACCCCGTGCCCTGCTTCCTGCTATACAACCATCCTGCAAACACAAGGCCTTAGACTACTAAAAGAAATCAACTCCCAAAGTAAATCAATCAAGATATTTACATACCACAAAGACAGCAGAAGATCACTAAGCATATCAAAATGCAGACAGATATAGCCCTGCCTAATGACCAAATTAAAACATCAAAGGAGACACAGATGTTGGAACAAGTAATCAAAGATGTTCATACAACTCTACTTAATAAAATAAGTGGGATAGCAAATGACATAAAGGAGGTCAAGAAGACAACAGAAGAGCACAAGGAGGAATCGAAAGAATAAATAAAAAAAAATAGAAATCATAGAGATTGTTGACCAAATAAAAAACATACTAGAGGCACCCAACACCAGATCTGAAGAGACAGAAGAAAGAATAAGTGATTTAGAGGACAGGATAACTGACTTCAAAGACTCAAAACAGCAAATGGCAAAAAAAGATGGAAAAAACTGAATGGGAACTCAGGGAAATGATAGACAAAACAAAGTACTCAAATATAAGAATCACTGATTTCCCAGAAGGAGAAAAGAGGAGTAAAAGGCTGGGAATAGTACTTGAGGATATAATGGAAAAATTCTCAACCCTCACAAAGTATATAAATATACAAATCAAAGAAACCCAAAGACCTCCAAACAGAAGAAATCCAAATAGGCCTTCCCCAAGGCACATACTAATCAGTTTGTCAAATGTTGAAAAGAACCAGAAAATCCTGAAATCGGCAAGAGAAAATCTACTAAATACAAGGGAAATCAAATAAGACTGACTCCAGACTACTCAACTAGCTCCCTGGAGGTGAGAAGGCAGTGGTATGATATATTTAAGATCCTGAAAGAGAAAGACTTCCAGCCAAGAATTCTGTACCCAGCCAAACTGTCCTGCAAAATTGAAGGAGAGATTCAAGTTTCCACAGACAAAGAAGTCCTGAAAGAATTTGTCCATAAGAGACCTGCCCTACAAGAAATACTAAAAGGAGTTCTGCTGGCTGAAA